>JAECUM010004491.1:0-22165 GCA_016617855.1 Megalonaias nervosa
CGATGATTATCACAGTGATTAAACAATAGATATAATTACTATAATAAAATGATCACACACGCTGCTAAACGTGGACCAACCATGGTCAGGGTGATAAATTCGAGATTACCTACATATAAAACATTTTACGGAGATGGACTCGGCGATGTTGTTCAGGGTTTATTTAGAAGGATAGCCCCAAAAGCAACACCGATTGCAAATCAACTAGGAATGAAAGCTAACACGTTGTTCGTGAAAAAAGTTTTAGTGCTGCCGGCGACGTCGCCACTAAAGCATTCTCTGCAATCAAGGATAGACTAGCACGATTAATAAGACGAAAACCTCAACCAGTAAAATTATCCAGCACTGAAGTGATGCCTGCAAACGTTAGTAAAATAATAAATCAAGTCGCAAATTAAAAATTAGCGTCATTAGCTGGTGAAAAAGTAAAAAAAATATAACCGCTAGTCTGGTAGCAGGAAGTGGTTTTCGTGTTAAACGATAGCAAATATAATAAGGATGTTCAAACGCATATCTGACCCCGCATTCGACATGGACGCACCAGTACTCAAAGATGAATCGGTACGTGATTATCAATATTATTCTTACGACGCACGTGTACCTGAGGAGCGTGGAAGAATTGAATTACAAGTTCAGGATACAAGCAGATATTTTTTACCTGCTGAGGCATTTATTGAAGTCGAAGGTAGACTTTTAAAATTAGATGATACAGATTATGGAATTGGTGATCGAGTTGGTTTTGTCAATAATGGTATTATGGCGTTATTTAAAAGTGCAGCATATAACATTAATGGACGAGATATTGAGATATGTCATAACGACATTGACGTTGCCACAACAACACTTGGTCTTGCAAGATACAGCGATGATTACTCAAGATCAGCTGGTCCATCAATGATGTTTGCCAAAGTTACAACTGATCAACCCGAGCACAGAAATGTAACATTAAATGCGGCTGGGGACACAGTTGTATCAATGAATGAAAATTACAACCTGGGATTCGCGTCACGTCGAGCAATACTGGGCGACGATGAAAGATTTTCATGTGCGATTCCCCTGTCACACATCTTTGGATTTTGTAGAAATGTTAGAAAGGTTATTTTTGGAGCCAAGCACACAATTGTACTCGTACGAAAAAAAAACGACGATGATGCAATATGGAACGCTGAAGGAGCTAACGCAGGTGCAACTGCGGCACTTTATGGTAAAGTAATACTGACAAAACTTTCATTGTGGATGCCAACAATGACACCGTCGTTAATCGAAGAACAGCGGCTACTTTCTTTTATGGAAGCGGCGGTAAGTTGACGCTGACAATGACCACTGATTCTATCCAGAGTAACATTAATGGGTTTTTTAACGTGGCAAATAGCATCACAGCAAGGTGTCTCTGCACCGCGACATATATTTGTTGCACTTCAAGATGTTACGCGAGTAAACTCGCAAATACGAAGTATTATGATATTTGATAAACTCGGCGTTACTGAGGTTTCTTTGAGGATAAATGGACATCACGAACCAGCCGAGGATATTTTGTTAAATTTTGAACAAAACAGTGTTGCACGTGCGTATCATCGTCTGATGACGTTCATGGGACGTGATCAAAATATTGATACTGGTTTACAAATATCACAGCGGGATTTTACAACGCTGTATCCGAGCTATTACTTTTCGCTGGAACATTTGGATTTGTTTAGATAGTCAGTCCTTGATATACATTTTCGAGCTCGTGTGACGCGAGGAACATTTGAAAATTACAGAGCAATCGCCGTTATACTCAGCGATAAAACAATGTTACTTGAAGGTGTTGGTGGTCGCATGAGAGTCGTTGATGCTCCAGTAGAAAATATGCAAGCGTTAATTTAAAAGTCAGAAATATATCATAAATGTCATATCATCATGTTAGTGTCAATCTGATTCCTGGTCAGATTAAAAGACTTCAGTCAGCATCAGCGAAGCGATGTGGAACAAAAATATCATTAAAACAAGAACAAATCACAGGTGGCCAAAATAAATTATCTCTAACAGAACGCCAGTTTAAGCATTTCAATGAAGCTAAGCAATCAAAGAAAGGTATACGAGTAAATCTTTCTGCGGGTGCTATCAGCGCCATCGTTAAGACTGGTGGGATATTTCCACTTCTTGCAGCTATCCCAGCGTTAATAGCTGCTGCCGTTCCAGCTGTTGCAAAAGCTGCTGCGTTAGGTGCAGTTGGGACAGCTGCTGAAATGGCGCTGAAGAAAGAAACTGGACAAGGATTAAAAAAAAGGAAACGAAGTGGTCACGGTCTGAGACTTCCAGGGTCTCGATACGGAAAAGGATTAAGACTTCCAGGGACTCGCTGATTTTCCCGATGTCTAACTTTGATTTACTCGATGCTGCTGCGCGATTAAATAGAAAGAATTTCAGAGGTGTTTTTATGCGTGATCAATTACCGAAAAATCCAAATCTGATTGAAACAGGCATTATGAATCTCGATAAAAGCTCTGGTCGTGGCACTCACTGGGTTGCATATGCAATTGATCCACGTGGAATTATTTATTTTGATTCGTATGGGTTGACGCCACCAAAAGAATTTTTAAAATGTATCGACAGACTTCAAAGTATTCCAATCTGGTATTCAACGCTACCAACAGAAAAAATAACCGACCCACTGATATGTGGCCGTGAAGCACTAGCAGTACTTAATGCTTTATCAAGATCAGCGAGACCACCTCATAAGGCTGTACACGAATATACGAGTGCCATGACAAAGTCATGGATTTAAATAAACGCTAATCATATAATGGTAGATATTTACGGAAGATCAACTAAAACTAAAAAAAACCCAACAAGCACCATCCGAAGACTTACTCAAGCGAGCAACAAAACAGATCAGCGACGAATTATCTGACCTAGTCAATCTTGCCAAAGTTGATATAAACGAACTTGTTGTATTTCAAAACCATGAAGGAAAATTGAAGACGAGTAATATTTAAATCAATGATATTATTATTCGTAATCGATTATCGTGAGAAGGTCTTGTTGCTGTATATGACAAAGAGGACAAACTTGTTCCTAGTGTTGTTACTCTGTCGTCGATCCGAGATAGTATAAGTGAACGAGTGTAAAAGCCGGCGATATAATGAATGGCGTCATTAACATGAATAACAATAAAATTATTAATGTAGGAGAACCGACGGATAATCTCGACGCTGCAACAAAAAAATATGTAGACGATAACAATATTCCGATGACAACTTCGTTGTCGACGAGCAATGATGGAATGATCGCACTTAGAACTGAATTTTATAATCACATACAACTGTTTATGAATTTTCGCAGAAATGTAAATAGACCCATTAATGATTTTTTTGGAAGTCCACCAACCGTTGATATTAAACTCGCCGACGTTAACACGAAACTCAATGATATTGTCAGTGGAATTCCTAATATCGTCAATAAAACCAATCTGATTAAAATTCCACACAAACAAATTAACAATATCGTGTACACAGTATCAACGGGATCTTCAACATGGATACCAAGCGATAACACTATCAAACATACCGCAGAAGTAACTGGCGTGTACAGGCTGTCCGTATTTAGTTCTGCAAAATTTAGTATATTTACCACGTATCTATGGCGTCATTCAACCGATAAATTTTCTGGGACTGTATCTGTAGTGTTAAATAAAGATACCGAAGAAACGTTTATGCTGGTATCATCTGATAAAAATTAACCTCGGTGTCTTACTGGTGGTGTCTGGAATTTTTAGCTGAAACACCTCAATTAATTACTTAATACAGTATAATGATAGACGTTCAGCGATACAGATACTATCAAGTAACAACATGGCAGAATAAATTAAAAACCATCATTGATGATTATACAGCAAAAATAAAGAAATATCGTAGGCGTGCGGTTGTCGTTGATATCATCGTTTATTCCGTTTCCGGGATTGTTGCTGGAACCGGCGTAGTATTATCAACGTTGACGATGACAGCACCGATCGTTGTAACAATCACTGTTTCATCGTCAACCACGATCGCTGGAATATTTAATATTATCGCGAAAAAGATAAATAAGTGCACAAATGAAAAATTGAACAAGTACACGGTGAAATTACACACTGCAACTGTAGCATATTCCAAATTATCGTCGATGATTTCTTCGTCGCTCAACGATGGAATAATATCCGATGAAGAATTCAGTACTATAATAAGGATATAAATGAAGTATTTACCATGGGTGATTCGATCACGGAAATAAATAATTTAGAGCAACCATAATATAATAATGACAATGTCATTGGAATTATTACAACAGATCGTCACTAATACTGCTCCGGTAAGAACTACAATGATATCAGCGAGTTCAACTATTCCTGAATTCAGTATTAATTTTCCAACTGCAATACCAGCAAGCGAAATAGCATTAGCGCAATTAGCCTGATATTCCACCGGTCTATCAAGGACCTCCAGAACCACGCATGGAGGAGTTTCTCACAAAAGAAAGAAGTAATTATATAAAACAGTTCAATTATCAAAAGCCGCTGCGTGAATACAATAATGAAGCTGGAAAAGTTTTAATTATTATAGAATATGATAAAACTATTGAAAAACTACTGCCGAGATTTGTTGTTGAAAAGCTCGATGAGGAATTACCCGTTGATGTAAATTTTTTAAAATCTTTTTCGGACGACATCAGATCCGAGCATGCAAATTTTATCGATGAACTAAAAATTTTATTTTCAAGCATTACCACCCATTACTCCGAGGACACAAAACAACAAATCATCGAAACAATAATGATCTTAAATAGAATTGTGAGTAATCTTGAAAAATCCAACGAAGTTTTAAGAGAAATTTTTAATTATATAGGAACACAGCAAGTTACTAAGTATTATAAAATAACTGAGCAACAATTTCAAAAATTTATATTTCCAGGATTTGATGGTAATGATCTCGTAAAATCAGTCAACGTTGTAATCAATGAAAACTTTCCAAAAATTTTAGAATCATGGAGAAAAGTAGCTCCGCAAGCTAACATTTTAAGATACAACAACGATCCGTACAATGAAGGCCGTCATATCTCGCCAGGAATCGTCAATGTAACATCAACGATCGCTGTCAATCTAGTGTGCGATGCCGTCGACGGCAGTTATCAAGTTGACACTGAAAAATCCAACCAGGCCCAACAAGGATACATTATATATTCATTTACCGCTGAAGAATCCCCAGGCAATTTGATTGTATCAGAACCAATCAACGTTGTTTATCTAAAATGTCATAATCCATTCTTATCGCGGATACATTTCAAACTTACTGACCAGAATGGCCACTAGCTCGATCTCAGGTCAGAGTCGTTAAGTATAAATCTGTATGTAAGATCGTAGATCTCACGCTCGCATAGCGTCATCGTAGAAAATACCAAGCAAAAAAATAAAAAATTAAAAATGTCAGAATAAAATATTTTTTTTTTACCCCGTGATTTTATTAGGATCAGAAATGAATTATCCTGGCACAACGTTACAGGTGACACTATTAGTTTCGTTGTCAACGTCACTATGGTCACTTTCACTATGATTAGAGTCACACTCTGACTTATCTTTAGCCAGTAACTCTTCCGTCATCGACATAATATCTCTCAGCTGTTTTATACGAGCGTGTACAATTCTTTTCGTTTCGTATTCGTGAGATAATTCTGACTTAACCTTTTCGATTGAACGTGAAAGAGGAACAAATAATTTCACTTGCGTCTCCGTGATTGCTGCCAGCGATCGTAACATCGCCTGCTGGATTAACTTTATGAATCTATAATCGGAGGGCAGTGTATATCAATTTTCTGACTTTCGAAATTGTAATGATTCAAAATCACTTATTGTTTTTTCAGGATCAAGCTCATCAGATATTTTTATACCGCTGTGTTGTAATTGCTTAATAGTAGCAATAATTGATGTGATGTTTGAATGGTTCATTATTTTTTATATTATAAATTATTTGTTTAATATAAATTCCAGAACGAAAAAATAAATATTTCTGAATCAGATAAATATGAAATATATTCTGAATCAGAATAAAAATAAAAATATGTCTGAATAAATATTTCAGAATAAATATTTCTGAACGATAAAATATATATTTCTGAATCAGAATAAAAATAAAAATATTTCTGAATCAGATAAATGTAAAAATATATTTCTGAATCAGATAAAAGTAAAAATATATTTCTGAATCAGATAAAAGTAAAAATATATTTCTGAATCAGATAAAAGTAAAAATATATTTCTGAATCAGATTAAAATAAAAATATATTCTGAATCAGACAAATATATATTTCTGAATCAGATAAATATATATTTCTGAATCAGATAAAAATATATTTTTGAATCAGATAATGATAAATATATATTTCTGAATCAGAATAAAAATAAAAATATTTCTGAATCAGATAAATATATATTTCTGAATCAGATAAATACAAAAATATTTCTGAATCAGATACATATAAAAATATTTCTGATCAGATAAATATATATTTCTGAATCAGATAAAAGTACAAATATATTTTTGAATGAGATAAAGATAAATATATATTTCTGAATCACAATAAAAATAAAAATATTTCTGAATCGGATATATTCTGAATCAGATAAAAATTAAAAATAAAAATATATTTCTGAATCAGATAAATATATATTTTTGAATCAGATAAATATATATTTCTGAATCAGATTTTTGAATCAGTTAAATATATTTTTCTGAATCAGAATAAAAATAAAAATATTTCTGAATCAGATTTCTGAATCAGATAAATATATATTTCTGAATCAAAATAAAAGTAAAAATATATTTCTGAATCAGATGAATATATATTTCTGAATCAGATATATTCTGAATCAGATAAAAGTAAAAATATATTTTTGAATCAGATAAAAGTAAAAATATATTTCTGAATCAGATATATTCTGAATCAGATAAAAGTAAAAATATATTTTTGAATCAGATAAAAGTAAGAATATATTCTGAATCAGATTTCTGAATCAGATAAATATATATTTCTGAATCAGAATAAAAGTAAAAATATATTTCTGAATCAGATATATTCTGAATCAGGTAAAAGTAAAAATATATTTTTGAATAAAAGTAAACAACAGCAATAATGTTCAGTCTACCATTCCACTGGGTTCCTTCTGCCGGTAAAGCCTTTACCAATAAGATCCTAAGAGTTCTTTTGTTTCATTTGGTTAAGGTCTATCTTATGACCCACAGGCACTCTTCGTGGTTAAGACCTGTCTTATGGTCCACAGGCACCTCATTGAGACTTTTTGGTCCGGCGGACATTCTTTCTGAATGCCCCTATGTGGGTACCCTTCAGTGAGGTCACAAGGTCACGAGTTCACATCACCCTGCTGTTTATTTTAGGGGCGCAAGCGCATATCGATTTCATGTAACCCCACCCCAAATCAAACCCCGGGGTAAATGCAAAACTGCACTCGCCACGTTGTTTGAAGTTGGCGAGGTTACATGAAATCTCCTGGGGCTTTTGCTTGCGTCCCCAATTATTAAGTAAATAATAATTATTAAAGAAAATGGCATCCTAACGCCACCCCCGACACGGGGAATCGAACCACACGCCTCGAGTACGAGAGCCAAACGTGCTAACCACTGCACCATCAGATTCAGTTGCAAATATACGTTTCAAAAATGAATATATAGTTACCTAGCCCTGACTCTGTCACTGCAGATTCTGTGATCAGTATTATACTATCAGATTCTGAATAAAATATAAAATAAATCACGAAATCTGCAATCTTACACATTTCAGCCATTTCTGCCCTGATAAAAAATACTGCATTATCAAGCTAGCCAGAACTGTGCCAGTAAATGCGTTGGATCGATATATTCCAGTTCTTTTCACATGCTATAGCCTAAACAAAGAAAAATCGATAATGACTCGCACACACGGCTTGTGTAAAATCGACTATAGCGCGGTTCGTTGTGATTTTATTCCGTGATTTCAATATCATCTTGACAACGTCAAAGAATAAAATCACGGAATTCAGATTTTTGTATTTGATTATATGAAATATGTAGATATCTCAGACTTCAGTGTTTGAGGAATTGGACGTATATATCTTACTGAATATAAAATGTGTTATGTACGCAATAACAAAAGGGAGACAATTGCTTGATTATTCTATCAGCGATGACGGAGTTATCTCCCTTATTGTATGATATCTCGTCACGAGGTGCAGACGTGAAAAATTATTCCGGCGGTGGTTTTCATAGAAAGGTTATTCAGCGAATCTGAGACCTCTATCGTTGATAACGGATCACCACATATCATTGTATTTATTATGAAAATGTGGAGATCCGTTATCAAATTCAGGCAAAGTTTTATGTGGATTCAGTATCATGATCAAACATACTAAACCAATTGTTTGCACTCCATATGTGGAATTTTAGCATCGCAATATGATCATCAATAACAGTGATATTATTACCTCCATAAAATCCTTGACAATCATTGTAGTAATTTTTCCAACGAGGATCATCGATGAAGTCTGATTTTGGCCAAACAGGATAATTAAGTGTGTAATCTGATCTCGTTGTATTATTTTTATCATTGACGGTCAAAGTCGCTCCGAAACCCTTATAAATCAGTTTGATTTTCTTGATGATATTTCCAACTGTTAATTTTTGTGTCCATATTCTTGTCTCAGGAAATATACTTGGCCAATTTTTCAGTAGACTATTGTATTTTGATAACTGATCTTTGTCCTTGATTAGATTCTTGACGCACTTTCTCAAATGTTGTCCTGATATCGTAATGCTATTATTTGATAAATTATCGGGAACAATATCAAGTAAATTCAGTATTTGTGGAACGTTTTTAACCGCGTTTAGTTTTTCACATGTTCTGATTTTATCCGACCGAAACATTGTATCATCAATCGCATTGCCGTTATTGAATTTGTCAATGATGGCTTTATGTTCTCGTTTCAGTCGTGTTGAATTATTATATAATTGTTCAACTTGTTCTGCTAGTAACTTACCAACATCACATTGAAATATATGATTCAGAAATGATTTCTTTGCTTGGTACGGTTCTAACTTTTCTCCATGATTTTCAAGGGGATTGTACTTGTAATACTGAGGACCGTCTACAGAATTAGATTTTGATTGTTTTATTCTGTTACCGACGCTGGTCTTCAAAAACTCATCAACGACAGGATTATTATTAATATCTTCGTTGTTTGGTTTTTTGACGTTGTTTTTTGCTCTCCATGTATCATAATCATCTGACGGAGTTTGTATAATTGTGTAACCGGTATTCTTCATCATCGTAATTAATCTCGGCGTGAAATACATTTTAGAATTATTCTCGTTCATGATATCACTAAGATATGCAAATCCGTATGGTAGTGATAATTCTCCTGCGTTAGGACATCTTAATAATTTAGTTTTATCATCGAGTAATCATTCACGGTCAACAATAATTTTTGTTATCTCTTTACGAGTAATAGAAAGTCTTTCGCGGGTTTTTTCGTTGCTGAATAATGAATTTCGTTAACACAACGAAAGCGATGAATTGCTTGTTTAGTGGCTTCAACTGACCCTAATTCTTCAGAAAACACATACATGAATTAAACCGCTCATCAACGATACTGACTCCAGCTTCGAGAGTATGATTAAATATAACGACATCATAATTATCGAATGCAGTATTTACACTGCTGAAGTCCAACTTCTTTTGTGTTGGATCAGTACTGGCATCATAGTATTTGACGCGGTATCCTTGATGTTGTAGTTGTTTTGCTAAGCTCTCTACAGAATAATTCGTTCTGGATTTATTATGAGTGAACACAGTTATTTTTTTCCTAATTTTAACTGCTCTAGCAAATTTATCATATTGTTCAGTGTGGTGTTTCAACGATGAATTTCTTTCCATGGTCTGGCTTATAATCGTTGATAATGAATTTCACTGATGACCGGCCCATCTTGTTCCTGAACAATATTAGATCATCTTCGTCAGCATCTGCGTCTAAGACGATTAATCGCGTACACATATTGACTAGCCCAGCGAATTTCTCCCAGCGTTCTTTACTAAGTCGAACTGATGCAAATTGCTGTCGTCGTATTCCGTGCCACTCATCAACGATCAACACGTCTGGAACACCTTTTATTCTGTGCAAACTCTCCCACTGAATAACAACACGTCGTCGGTCGTCTGGTTTAAATATAATATCACCAGTAATATCAGTATATGATTCTATTCCACGATCTGATTTTACTTTTTCAGTAAATGTCTTACGATAGCTAATAACAGCCACGGATTGATGATCCTTCAGTGACTTCCAATCTGCTTCTGATTTTCCCATTCCGCATGCTGATCCATCGATATAGTCCTCGTCGGGGATTATTTTTACATCCTGTACCGTTTTCATGAGCTGGTAATGCGATATATGAAAAGTCTGGATTTCGTTCTCTGAAATATACAGGATAATGGCATATATGTCTTGTTCTAATCACATACTTGATATATTTCTTATCGATGATACGTGTAGGTAATTCATCAATGATTTGCTTTATTACTGGATTAGATGATTCTCCGCTAATTACTTTCTGTATTTGTTTGTCGATGGACTCATCGAGAGGAATGGTTATTTGTTTTCCAGTGCTTCTTGGACAGACTATAGTATAATAATTCTCGTTGACAAATACGAGACAGTTGACGCATTTATCCTTAATGAAATCACCGATATAATTATATCCGTGTCTGCGTTCGCAAATGTTGCAATGATGACCTGGTCTTCTTGATAACGTAGCTCTGTTTTGAGATACACTAACAACACCGACTAGTTGATCTGGTTCTCCTGTCAACGCTGCAGAAATTCGTTCAATATCTTCAGCTCGAATATTGTCACAACCAATAATGATTTTGTCGCTGATTTCATCATCATTGTCACATCTTGTATATTTAGGCTGAATCGAAGTTGGACAAACTAACAAATCAGATGCAGTAAAATGATCATTGTGAGATGTTAGTTTTTTACATACCGTATTTTTTCCTGGTTTATGTGATCTTGTTTTATTCAGCTTGATACTGTCAAGACCAGCTTGTTTATCAATACTCCAAACGGGATTCTTTTCATCTGAGGCGCGGTTTGTTAAATCCCGCTGCTGGTCAGATGTCACTGGCGTTGATTTACAAAGAACATGATAACCACTATTTGTTTCAAACACGAATACGCGATCACGAGAACAATTGCATAATTGCGAGAAGTAATCAATGATTTCATCGACCCTGATTTGCTTGTTACTTTGCCTCATTTCAGTTTCCCTGTGACGGTATATTAATTTCTCAAGAATTAATTTTGTATCAAGATCAAATACAGGATACCTTGAACGAAATTTTGGAATTATTTCGGTAACTGATGCTTGTCCGATAAATTCATCAGCAAAACGATTAAAATCTTCATCGGACACAATCTATCAAAATGTTGTATAATTATTGCCTGACATGATTTTTCATGTTTGTTACCGAGAACAACAAAATTACTAACTGCGCGTTCTTTACTTGAATACCAAATAACGTCGTTGAACGAATTCAGAAACATCGAACAATACTCGCGTAGATGCCAGTAATTGAATTTGGCAATATCGGTTAATTCATCTTGTGGAGTTATTTAAAAAAAGTTCATTAACGTCTTCATATGGACCATCGAAAAGTTTCTCATCAAGAACATCAAAATATTCATCCACGGTTAATTCTACAGGTGACTCTGAAGTTGGAGTGTCAGATATTGTAGGACTTTATACAATATTTGGATAAAAACCACAGCAGCAGAGAGGGTGTACCGACAAAAATGACGCGCACGAACACCGCATAGCATTTACAAACACAGATGTCACGAAAAGTAACAGCGTAAATAACCCCCGTAGCGAGAATCTCAATTCGGTTACAGATTCTGGTTTAACGTTATTGACCCTATATTTTTGCCTTATTTTAGTATGATTTTCATGTTTAAATCTTTTGGTTCGAAAACTAATTTGTAGGGTCCACCCTCTCTGCTACTCATCCATAGGGACAAATGCAATATCATTAAGAACGAGCTTTTGTTTTTCGTTGGACCCAGATATCTCAACATCAATATTCTGTTGACGGGTATCTGCTAGACAATAACACAATGGCACACGTAGATCTGGAAATCGTTCTCTGTGAAGTAAGAATAATTTACGTTGAGGTGAATCACGAACTATTTTCCTAGATGCGACTATTAGATCGCTAGACCGCCATAGGTTCCAGAAATCATCAATCGTCGTCTCTAGAATTAAAGCACGCATTATCTCGCATTGAATTCTGTCAGGTTGTAGTCGTATTAGCACTTTTAGCTCTCTCAGTGATTCACCAGCGTCCCTGTGGCCGTATAACATTTCTTCGTAATAATCTTTGGATTCTTTCAACCAACTACGTGGTGATTCTCTGACAAAGGGTGGTGGTTGACCATGATCACCGCACATGATAATCACCGTGGTTGATCCGTAGGCGGTTCTCGTCGACTACCAATCAAGAAACATTTTAAGGTGTTCTTGGGTACCGTGCATATTTCATCCCAGATGATGATTCTACAAATATATTTCTCACCCATGCGCTCGGGTGTTCACGCATAACCGCGCCATAGAAAGAAACTGTGATAAGTACGAGACTTAATATATCGCTGATTCATCTCTCTGGCAAGTCGATGAGTTGTGGTTAGTACTATCATATCTGAATCCCTAAACAATTTTAACCCACGTGTGGTTTTACCAGAACCACCAGGGCCATTAAGATAAATCGTTTTCTGTTGTGATACAGGATCTTACACCGGTGGTGCCCCCCGATGGCTCCAACAATTGTCTATTCTTGTAATACCAGGAACAGGTTTGTAATCCACGGATTCGGAATAATCAGATGTCATCTCATTTATTTCACCAGTTCCCCCATGGAACAACGCCCGCTAAAAGGTCATCTAGCAGCGTTATGTTTGAATCGCTAGCGATCGACTTGCCGATAGAAAATGAGTCCGTGGCGACTCTAACAGCATCCTAGGAAATTGGTTGATCATCGATAAAAAGTTTATCGAAACATATGCCAACATCGAAGATCTTAAATGAGTCAGCTGAGGCGAATCATCATCATAGTAGCTGATAATAGTACCTAGCGAGGTTCCATCTTGTAGATTTACAGGTTCTCTATACACAAATACACTTTTTCTTGTCGTATCGGCAGTTATAAAGTCGAGTTCTGCGTCATCGATGATCAATCTTGTACAACGTCGTTTATTACCGGATGAGGCTCCATCTGTAAATTTGCCAATGATTTTTCGACCGATATCTTTGGCAAATGAATTATCCTTGCTGTCATTGCTTTCTGGTTCTGCTATCCATGCCTTGGTCTGACGTCTATACTAAATTATTACTTCACCGATTGCCAGCGATAACAATATCTTGACATTGCACATATATCTCAGTAGCACTGTTAGAGCCCAGTCACGTTTATTCTTCGCGCAGTAGTCCATGGTATTTATCACTTGATTTGGTTCGTTAAAATGACGACCAAACCAAACAACGATGACCGGATGGATATTCTCAGCAAATTTGAATGATTGGGTCTCAGCAAATCCAGTTAAATCAAAATGCACCGGCAGCTCGCCGTTTATCACAACTCGAGTCATCTGATGTATTGGATGCTCAAATCTCTCAAAATACCGCCTGCATTCACAAATTCTAAGAAAACGTCCTGGATAACACGCGGCCATATCAACCGAGATAACGTCGAGTAATCATATTTAGTATTGCAGAGACTGCCATGTCCATACTCACCACATGAGCGTTGAATATCTTCAAGAAATTCTTGAGGTGTTGGTAGCCATGAATTTTTCAGCCGGCAAAAGTGTGCAACAACAGATGAGATAATAAAACAATAATTCAGCAATTGCTTTACAAGATATACGTCGGCTGTGTATATTAGTACAACCTTGGTCATCTGCGTATGATGAGATTCATTACGATAAAGTTCACTAGACGGTAGCACGAATTGATCGAATTCGTGATTGCTGTTGGATTGCATGCAACTAGATTGCGAGCAGTCTGACTGTTTACAGTCCGCACTCTCAAACAACCACACCTACACAGGGTCGGGCTTACTGATATATATGCACTCAAGAATATCACCGCAGTAATATCTAACCTTTTATCCTCGTGTAAATAATGTTATACTCGGTGTCCATGCGTGTGAGTTATAATCAACTATTACTATCGGAGAACCCCTCGAATGATACTTTGCCGTGTGCAAGATCTCGTTGGTTGTTGTTATTACCTCTGTTAGGAATTTTAATTTCTTTTCCAGCTCAGTGATATCGTTTATCATAGATTCACGCTCTCTGACACCCTCGCCCACTCGTTTAATTTTTAGCGTCGCAGATCTGTGGGACCATTTGATTGTAACGCGTTCATAAAGTGTTCTGTGATTCTCTGGGCTACACAGTTGAGAAAACGTTGGTCTTCCTCATCGGTTGAATAGCATCGATATCGGGTTCATTTAACGGATAAATCACGTAGAATACTGCGGTCACAGGGTCTGCACGCTCGTAGTATAGTCTATCAATACCAGTCAGCATTCCCGGTCGAAAATTTTTACTTAACGCGACAACACTCTGACTGTGTTGTGATTCCCGAACAGGGTCACGTTTATCTCGGATAATCCAAGTTACGTCAGCATTGCCACCGACATCAACGTCATTAACGGCAACGGTAAATTTTATTCTGAAAAAGTATCCTCGTCCGACCGCTAGATAATCGATGATTGTCGCTACTCGTTATTCGCTCATCTTGTTTTATTCTGAATATTGACCACACATACGCTGCATCATCACCCCTAAACACATTCTTGGCATTGTGTATACGAGTGAGTAATCGATTTGGTACTCATAGATAGATCGGGCTCTCGGTTAATCTGTCGAGATCGAACCTGGAGCTCGAAGGCTTGATCGCACATAATCTTGCAAACTTCTCCATTATATAATTAAGGCAAATATATATTTTAATTAACGTCAACCTAGATTAGTACACAATGACTTTAGTTGCAAATGGTTGATGTTTGGATCAACAACCCCGTGCTCATAACCTTGTTTCTCCGATTTTTCTGCCGTTATCAGAGAGTGTTAAGCGCGGTAGTTTAGAGCCAATACCATGTGTGAAATGTGGAATTGGTGTGAGAGGCCGAACAGAACTTTGCATAGCGTGTGGTGGCAGAAAACACAGAGCGATGAAACGGTATTATGATTAAAGAAAGTGATGTCGAGACCACTAGTGATCAGATCGCTTGCAATCCGGCTGCTAGCAGCGGACCTGGTTCAATAAAGGACGCTAAAGGCTATCTCAATAGATTTTCTAAGTATCGGATCACTCGTGATCTATTGCAAATTAATCAGATTGCAAGGCTATCGGAGCAATCCACATATTATTTTTTCATAGTAATATAAAGTTATAATATAGACAAATGATAAATAGTATACAGGTGGAATAAGGAAACGACGTCGATGAATTCAGAGGGCATCCCATCATTAAGAATTATGGGGCCTCGCGCGCTGGTTTGATTAGGAACAGTGGCCAGCAAAGACCGGTTGGTTTTGTTAATAACGTCGATTATCTTATGATTGGTACTGGGGAAAAATTATCTCTCACATCGATTAGTTTATGAGTGCTTTAATGACTTGATCTGCGACGATTTCCTTATCAACCACCTTGACCGTAATATCTTTGGAAAATCTTGACGCTATTACGCAGAGCCCCGTGCTATTTTTGTAACCGTATGACGGCGTAGATTTCGCGTTTAATATCTTATGATGTGTATTCGAGGAGGAAACTGTCAATCGGAGACTCTGTGTGTGTGTGTGTGTGTGTGTGTGTGTGTGTGTGTGTGTGTGTGTGTGTGTGTCCTTATAAGTTTCGAAGCAAGGAACCAGACTAAAATTTGTAAGTGAATCATGTGGATCGGCACTCACTGGTGCTCTTCAGTTCTACCATTCAGTCTCCCAAGCAAGAAGATATTGGCGACAATGGGAATGTAACATGGGAGCAGATTGTGCCTATATAGCGACAAGGGGAATTTAACATACGATGGGGGGGGGGGGATTGAACAGGGATGGGCCTGTATAGCGACAAGGGGAAATTGAATATGGTGGGTCTGTTTAGCGACAAGGGGGGGGGGGGCCAAAATGAACATTGAACAACACAAAATAGACACATATGCAAATAAATGATTATACAAATATAGCAAGAGAGAATATATACCCTTTCAAGATATATGGGTGACCCTGAAAAGGTCCGTTTAATTTTCTTCTACTTTCTCTCCTCCCTTCTTCTTTTCCACCAGCACCTCATCTTCTTCAGCACATTTTTCTTCTTCTTCTTTTTCCCGTCTTTGTCCTCCTCCTCTACCTCTTTTTCCCCTTCTCATTTTCCTCTTCTTTCATTAATTTCTCAGTGTAGGCTTTAATCTGTTTCTTTTCCTCCTTTCCTCCTTTTGTTCCTTTTCCTGTTTTATCATTTCCCTTAATCTTTCTTTTCCTTTCCTCAAATTATTGGTCTCCATCTTGACTCTGTGTAGGTTATAGCATCTATACTCCACCCTTACTAACATATCTTATACCATCCCTAAATCATCCACCACCGCTTGCAATATTTGCATTTCGTCCACGTGATTGATCGCCATCGTTGACAATTCAATGTTGAATGACGCGAACGACGAACACTACGCTTTGTATGCCTCAAGCACGGACTTGAAGGTAAACATCCCTTCACACCAGTTACACATATTGCATACCACACAACCCAAAGAGATAATAATGATGACCTAAAAGAAACTGTTTTTACACATTTTTTACAATCCAACACTATTACCAACAAAAGACTTTACTTCATACCAGCACATAGGGGAAAAGGTTTTAAAAAAAAAAGTCATACTCAAACCATTATTTACAATCATCAATCCTACCAAACACACACTCTATTACACCAGCAAAGTGAGTAAGTGTTTATTGTCACACTACTTCACCTTCACACAAAACAAACACTCATTAGCGCAGGGACAAGGATTTTGTTAAGGGAAAAAAAGACACACACACACACACACACACACACACACACACACACACACACACACACACACACACACACACACACACACACACGAGCGCGCGCGCAATACCATCACACACAAATATTTTTGTCAAATTGATCAGTCTCTCTTTTCCAGAGATCTGATTAGCCCTTAGAAGGGCTGTTTTTTAAACTCCAGATGCACCTGGTCAATGCCTGCACCACCCAGGCGGGGCACCATACACGCAATGTTGGCTCCAATCATTCTCCCAATTGACTGTAACTGTTGGAAGTGCGGAGGAAGCTTGAGTGGCTTCAGATCCAAAATCTTCTGTATGAGGAATAGCGAAGTTTCTCTCATTCACTACTCTGGGACCCACCTACGGATGATGTGATCTCCGTACTTGTCGCTGGCGCTAAGGCTCCCACTCTTGGCGCTGTTTCTCCAACTCTTCCTCCCTGTTCTCAGTTTGAGGGATAGCGGGTCTGTGTGGTGATAGTATTGGTGGTGGTGTTTGGCCCTGTGGTGGTGTCCTCACCACAGGCTTCACTTCACAGCCCTGACTTTCTTTTACTCCTCTTCTTTCTTTTTCTTCTTCTTCTTCTCCTCCTCCTCTTCTATTTTTGCTTCTTCGGCAATGGCCTCCATAGCCAGTTCGTCCAGGAGTCGACAGGTATATTTCAGGTGCATCTGGAGCTCTAACAATTTTGTTATCCTGCTCATATTGTTGAAGTTGATACGTCAAAGAGGAGTAGCCAGACAGACGAACGCGCCGATTTATATGCTTGAGGCACGGACGTGAAGAAAAACATCCCTTACACAAAAACTAACAATACCCACACCACAAGACCCTAACATTCGAAACATGGACCGCGAAGACCTAAAAGAAACGCTCACGTCCACTTTTTCATACAAACACACTCTACTGCACCAAATACATATAACCCTAGAACAAACACACATTATCCTACAAGTCATGGAAACCAAGTGTTTATAGACACACTCCTCTCCTTTGATTTACAAATATACTAACATACCAACATACAAATACATCAATATGGTAATAGAGTAGTGTATCTTTTCTAGAAATTTAGGGGTAGCCCTGAAAAGGGCTGTTTTGTTTCTTAGTGGTTTAGGCAATCTCACTTATTGTCTTATGGATTACGCATCCGTGTCGCTGCAGGTTTTCCCACAGGATATGGTCTGCTTCTGCGGAAGGAGAAGGAGAACTCCTTGTCGTCCACACGACAGTCCAGAAATCCTCTTTCTGGCTTCTGCTGCTGTTCTTGTTGCTGCTACTGATACTGCTGCTCTCTCTGCTGTTGTTTCTGCTGCCTAATTCTAGCCTGCCGAAATTTTCACAGTAATCACGGTGAATAATGGATTCCTTGCTTCATTTTCCTGGAAACCCGATTTCATTCATGAATTGTTGCACATGGTCGTTCAGGACTTCGACGTTGAAAGTGTTATGATTTTCAGAGATGTTTCTGATCTGTGTGGGATGAATGATTTCGATCAAAGCCACTTCCCAATGCACTTCGTGATCCAATTGGATGGCCTGAGGTAATCTGGCCGTGAAACAGCACAAGGTATTGTAGGAAAACATCCATGGAACTGTCAGTGAGTAAAGTTAAGTAAAATTGATTATTCATAATTCCAGAGTTCTGCTGTCCGAGGGGTCACTGGAGGTCAAAGGAGTGTCCAAAAGAGGGTTGTTGTTGTTGTTGTTTTAGTGGTAACTGTTGGAGGGTGACTGGTGTTGGCCGCAAGGCTCCTGTTGTTACCGGAGTATTTCAGGGAAGGATTGGGTAGAAGGTAACCGACGCAACTGCTCTGTAAAATGGTCCACAATTGTTTGTCTCCTTGTTGCAAACTCAAATTGGCGATGGCAGCACCGATGACACAATACACCACAAAGATTTGGCAGGAAAAGACGATTTGCATTTTAGGCACACGTTCTCCACACCACACCCACAAGGGTTGCTTTTGTAGATCTTGCAGAGAAGAACTCGGTGAAGGAGTGGTCACTGTTGTTGTTGAGGCTGTCTTGAAGGGCATAATGGTGACTTGTTTTTTATAGTCGATAACTTGCGAAGCGTTGATCAACGAATCAAAACTAGAAGGATATCCTTTCCAACGTACTTTGACTTCTTTGAAACGACGTTTTCCAACTTTTCCAACTTTTCGGGTTCTTCGATCGAGAATGCTTTCGATGTCGTACACCTCGTCTTCTGCTTTGGTCATTCGTTGTAGGTCGGGCAAGTCGAAATATTTTTTAACACTTCCCTTTTCATGTCTTCCAATTTTAGACAACAGGATGACGGCCACGCACTCGTCCAGTGACACGAAACAATTCGGTGATTCAGTTGGGTAAGTAACCTTTGTCGAAAGTGCGTTTGGTTTTGCCAATGCGCACCCAATCTCCCGTCGTCAACACTTTACCTTTCCTGGGGCAGCAGCAGTCGGGGACGTACCAAACAGGCGTTCAAAGACGATCATTTCGTTGTCGGGAGTTACTTCTTCGGGGGCACATCTGATGCTCCGATGGTAAGATTGAAATACGCTTTGATAAGGCGTCGTAAGACGTCGATGTACTTAATAGTGTGTTGATGTGTGAAATATTTCCACATGCGTTCTTTCAAGGTGCGCTGAAAACGTTCTACGATGTTGGCTTTGGTTTCAGGATTCTCGGTGCTGAAAAAATGAAATCTCGTATCTTCAATTAGTCTTAGTAAGATTGGTTCAGAAATTTGGTGCCTTTGTCGGTTTGCCATCGAAGAAGATGGCGACCACTTTGTTTCAACACCAGTTTTAGGGTTCGCACTAACTCAGTGCTCGATTTGGAGTCAAAGGTACGACCCATTCAAATTTGGAAAAGACATCGATGACACAAAATAAAAATTTGTAACCACGATTGTAGGTGGCTAAATGAGAGACATCGGCTAAATCGGCTTGCCATTGATGATTGACGCAATCTACTTGGGTGCGACTTCTGGAAAAGTTTCGTCGAATGGGTTTGTGTAACGTATATGTGGCTTGTTTTTTTAACCATCGTTGCACTTGAGGTAAACGAACACTTTTCAATCGGGTTTTGGCAGCACGATACAATTCCTGAAGTCCTCCGTAATCCACAGGATGGGGTGGATCGGAGTAAATGTTGATTATTAAATTCTCCATCAGGACTCTCTCTCACCCACTGTTCACTAATGCTACTCTGGCTTGGGTGAGGTGGCGGTTCGGAAACGGCATTATGTGTCCTACGTGCCAGGGGAGTAGAAGTCTAGGATAGCTGTGGTGGTGGTAAATGGATGGCTTTTGTATTGCTTTCTTTTTTCACTTCTGGTTTCCCTTCTTTCTTTTTCACTTCTGTCGAATGTGGAATGGACACCATCTTTTTAACCCAACAAGGATGTTGTAATCTTACAAGGGATGAGAGGAGCTAACGGTGTTTGACAAACGTCACGTGCGTCTTCTCTGACATCCTTGTGGCTGCGTCTGTCTTCATCACTAGAGATGGTGGTGGTAGTGGTGGTGGACTTTTCATCAGGGTCTTGAAATCTTTCAGAGTCGGTCGAGCTGTTTTGCGAAAGCTTTCAGGTGAAAGAGTTGAAGACGTTGTAACACTTGACCGTACTGTTGGGATTTTTCCGTTTCTGACAAATCGCTGCGATCCATCAACGATTGAAATTCGTGTTGTAACTGGGACATCGTGGTCAGATGAGGATTGGGAGGTAAATGAGGGGTCCGTTGTTATTACCAACGATGGAATTCCAGCCATCGTTTGTAAGGGACTAAAGTCAGCTTTCGTCCTTCCATCAGATTCCAAAGTACACGTATGAGACACTTTCACACAAGAGGTCCCTTTTATATTCTTGGTCTTTTTTATCTTGGACCGCTTGTGAAGCATGAAATCCTATGAGTCCTGAAATCATTGTTCCCAATACTCTTTTCACCAAGGGTCCAAGCAACAGGTGAACAAATCCTCCGCGTTGCGCCAACATCTTTTTCTTTTGACGGATGGGTAATTTCTTTTTCACCATTTGGCAAAGAACGTGTCGGTGCTTGGCTAAGTGTTCTTTCTGATGCTTGGACAAAAGTACCGTTCCTTTCAAAACATTCAGGCAACATTCGCACACGGTATATAAGACGTCTTTCGAAGGTGTTTGAATGAGTTTTTTCACGTGGGTGGAGGGGATTTGAACAGGACGGACAACACGTCCCAATGTTTTGCTAAACAAGAGGGCGTCCTTTCCTTTTCTTTCCTTTTGCAACAGAAGAGTTATTGCTTCTTGTGGGTGACATCTGTGTTCGTTCCGGAGCACACACAAAATACACTGACGTCGATGACTTGGCATACGTCCTTTAATCTTATTTTTCTTTTGGGGTGTATTTTTGGAGCTGTTCGAAGTGCCTTAGACCAGTCTTTGTGACGAACTGTTTTACTATCGCATCGTCAAAACAAAATCGTCCCCTTTGGTTGCTCCTTTTTTTCTTCGGGTGCCTGGTTCTTTTTCTGGGTGGACGATGTTGGGCTAGACGTTTTTTGGATGCTGGGTCAACCGACGAGACTATCCTTTTCTTTATCCTTTTTCGACAGGAGAACGGCGATGGTGGTGGTATGCACTTCTGGCACATGAGGTCTTCCTTTTGCGTTCAAGAGCACAAAAGCACTTTTACTCATCGTCTGTCACGTATATTTCTATAGGTGAATGCGTTGCCACTTATTGTCTGTACGTCGTATCAACTTTATGACTGGTAACACTCGACGTTGAGGTGTTCGCAACGAACTAAATCGTGTCAGTTCTTGCTTGGACAAATCCAGTAAACTCTTTAACTTGCCCGACCTTTCTTGCACTTTGATTTTGGGAGTGGGTACTTTTTTAGCAGCTGCCGCTGCAGCTAAGGAATAGGATGAGGGTGTCACCGCCTGGAGACACGGGCTTCCATTTTCTCATCAAATGGGGAAGAACGGGTGTCAAATTGGGTTTGGCTGGCATCACTAGCAACGGTGAAGTGGAAGAACCTGAGGTTACTG
>JAECUM010004492.1:0-82432 GCA_016617855.1 Megalonaias nervosa
GCGATGCGCACGATTTCTGCTATGCTACACAAGATCGCAACAATCTATACAAGATCGTCGAGAGTAAAAATCTGAAAATAACTGAGGCCGAGATTGCTGGCTATATGGTCAGCCCCACAAATTTAAAAGCGACGTACTTGGTATCAGCAATCGTCGTCGTAAACTTCAGCAGATTACTTTCAATTGTCGTAGATCCATTATACAGCACATCGGTAGTGGCATCGGATTTAATGCCTTTGATTCTCCAGGTGAGTACACGCCGTGTTCCTGTCACACGTCTACACAGCTGAAATTTCCAGATCGAGACTGGCACGAGAACTTGTACCTGCATCCAAAAATTAGACGTCACTCCAGTTGTCGCCCACTCGTTGGCAGTGTTACTCGTGATTATATGCTGAGCGTACAGAACATAAGCCATGTGAGAGGCAGCGTATTACGACGACGCCGAGACAGAAAATCCACATCGATTTCCAGTCGCTGTGAGCAACACGGGAATGTGACCACTGTTATTTTTGACGAGTCGTTTATCCACGTACTGTTTTGGAGTGGCCTCGGTGTCGGGTACTGGGGGAATGTCGGTGATCATCAATCGTTCACCAGTAGCCAAAATCATTTCCAGTAACGATATCTCCGCTTTTGTTGACCGCGTAACTTTTCACATTTCCATAACTGGAGTAGTCGTGGGAAGACCTTTGAGGGTGTTTCCATACATGGTGATCGTTCCAGTCACGGTACATCCAGTTGTGGATAATTTAGTGCTTCTAAACGAGTTAAGCTGAGAATACAAGATCGCTTGGGTATTATCGATGATCGGCCACGTGGCAGGAAGTGCGTACAGCTGTTGGTTTTGCATCGTTGTCGTTCTGAACATAATAATTTGACTATCATTGACATTGGTTCCAGAAGTCGCAGAGGACATTAACATATTGCTTGTGACGTGACCTGCCGCGGAAAAAGTTTCAGTCACTTCGACATTTCCATTGAACGTGCCAACCGTTTTATCGTATTTTCTAGCCAAGGTCACCTCGAGATCGGAGGCTCTTACAGGTTGAGAAGACCCAGCCACCGCTGAAGGAAGTCCATACAAGCTCATTCCACCCACGTTCAGATTTCCCGTCATCGTTCCACCCGCCAACGATAATTTGGTCTGAACGAGAAAGTTTACGTGAGACCATCGCGCATCAATGGCGTCAGGAGGTGGATAAATCACATCTTCGAGAATGGTGAGACTGACCGCTCATATTGAGATGACCCTTCATGGAATCTCCAAAGTGGTTGACTTTCTGGTCCACCTCATCATGAATCGCAGAAGAGCTACTTACCGATCCGATGAGCGTACCAAAGGACGTGTAAGACATTCACGTGGTATTTAGAAAGTGAACATCATAACTTCGACACGAAAGAGAAAACCAGACCGCATCCGCGTCATTTTTTGATGCCGGATTGCCATTACATGATCATGGATCCTACCGGTAGGGGTAAAATCAATCTCCTCCTGAATCTCCTGCTGAATAACACGCTCAAGTACGATCGCATTATGATTGACACGCTTAATCCTCACCAGGATAAATACTACCCACTGCATGAGTTTAGAAATATCGTTGCAGGAGAGGATGTCAGCAACTGTGTTGCAGGAGACGTATTCACCCTAGCCGATCCAGACGACATCCAACCCGTAGAAGAACACGATTCGGACAAGCACAAGATCATCGTGTTTGAGAACATTTTAAAATCGACCACGAGAACATGAATAAGATCTGCGACCGAGTCATACTGAGGGACTTAAAAGAACTCGAGCTTAAAAATTTCAGAGAACGTGTAGACCGAGCTCTTGTACGTAGCATCATTGGTACTAAACATAAGTTGGGGATCGGTGTTCCAGCCAGACACTGCTGGCAGAAGAACTGCATAAACCCGTATGCAAGCATTTTCCACGACGCAGAGTCATCGCAGTCTCCACAGACGACATACGGTCTGCAGATCTCGTCGACATAAGAGATTACAGTGCATACAACTATCATTTCAACTATCTCATGACGGTCATCGATGTCTTCACCAAATACGCCTGGGTCGTGTCTCTCCACAATAAAAAAGGAAAGTCCATCGTGGAGGCGTTGGATAACATTGTAAGTAAACGTAAGCTTCATACACTCTTTGTAGATCATGGGAGTGAATTTTATAACAAAACCGTCTTAGACTGGCTTCAAAAAATAACATTGACCTGTACAACACATAAAGCCCCCTTAAGGCTTCTGTCGTCGACCGGTTTAACAGAACTCTCAAAAACTGCATTTGGAAAAGATTCACCAGCGATAACACCAACCGATACTTAGATTTTTAACCAGATATCGTTGACAAAAGACAATCACACGCCGCATCGCAGCATTCACATGACACCCACGGTAGCCTTCAAAACAACAGGTCACATAGACCTTATTTTTTTTAGATCCAAATTCAACGTAGGGGACCACGTCAGGATCAGCAGACAAAAAGAAACACGTTCGAGAAGGAATACACCCCTAACTGGACTGAAGAAGTCTTCATCGTAGATACCATTCAAAAAACCATTCCAGTCACCTACACGCTCAAAGACTCCTCAGAAGAACCCATTCAAGGTGCATTTTACGAACAGGAATTAAAAAATCCAGCCAGGACGTCTTCAGAGTCGAAAAAGTCCTCTCTTCCAAAGGTAAAAACTCGCTTGTCAAGCGGTTTGATTATTCCTGAACGATTCAGCTCGTGGATTCCCATAGCCTCTTTGACTAGTGTACATCAGACAACGCCTCCGAAATAATCTTATCATACGTTTCACCTAGGGTCTTTCTAGAGACAGACTTACATTGGGAGGCATTCTCGTGAAGACCCATCTTCTCAAAGATGCGCTTAAACACATACACAAATTTTATAAATTTAGCACGACCCACCAGCTGAACTCGAGTCTACCTATTCAGCCAATAATAAAACTCATCTCTCTGAGACTCTGACGAATGAAAACGCTTCAGCTTATTGTACAGCTGCACAGGACGCTGATGACTATGACTACGCCTCACCCACTCCGTACTCCTCTTCTTTACTCTCCGCACAATAGATCATCTCAGGCACATAACTCAGATCCTTATTCGCATATGCTATCAACTCCTTCGCACGCTTTAACCATTCCTTAGATTCTTCTTCACTTAATTCAGGAAGAGGACAACTAACCTCGTCATTCAAACCCAATCGATCGACACTGCAGGGATAATACGGAAGAGACATCTTCGCTATACTAAAAGCACATCTGTAACACTATCCATTGAGAACCAGGAAAAAGTGAGCCAGAAACCCCATAACTCAGAAAGTTATCACACAGTGATTAAAAAAAGTGAGGCAGAACCCCCACTTCTCAGCAGTGGAGACCCATTGGGGATTCACTCACCCAGTTCTTGGCTCTAGACCTATTCATGGTTTCTTTAAGTTTGTTGGTGGCTACATTATATATATATATATATATATATATATATATATATATATATATATATATATATATATATATATATATATATATATATATATATATATTAAAAAAAATTCAATTTGGACAAGAACTATATATAGCCGTCACATTTGCGTATAGAACCAAAAGTTCATTAAGATAGTCATTCATTAGATCTGGGTAGATGTTTTCTATTGTCCTAAGCTGTCTGTGCACATTCCATAACCATCGCCGACCATTATTTTACATTTCGCTGAGTCACCGCTTCATGGTGTTGTGATTTTTCTGATTGTTTATGGCTGTTACTTAGACCAGCACTCTGTTTTCTGCCTTTTTCTTATATGACTGTAGTCCGAGTGTCCTCTGATCCGTAACACCAAATTTTAGATATTTTGGCATTCATGTTGGGGTGTGGAATTCACTCGAAAAGTTGAAATTTTCCGCTACCCCTATCCAATGTTTTTATAGAGAAAATTCGAAAATATCAAGACAAAGTTCTGTAATGTTTGTGGAAAAAGGAATGGACACGCAATTCCCAACAAATTTATTCCCGAAAGTAAATTTTTAAGGAACTTGTTTCTCCGAGAATACTTAACCAATCACATTACATTAGAAATATCAGCCTGCTACCTCGCGAATCCAGCCCTACCAAAAGACGAAACTCGTCTTTTTCTATCTCATGCAGGCAAAGGACAATAACTCTTAACTCATTATTTCCCTTTGCCACCGCCAGGTGTCGCTAGTTTTTAGCTAAGCGATATACTAACGAGACTGCTTGCATGGCGGGGTGTTTGGGAGAGTTTTTAAATAGAGCTATCTCCTTCAAATACGTTCCCCGATCACATTACGTTAGAAGAATAGATGATAAGAAGAGGGAATGCTGACCGGATTCCCAATGCAAACGATAACCAGTTCCCCAAATTACATAAACAACACAGTCTATGGTCACTTATCTGTGAACCTACATATGGTTAAGAAGATGATTACTGAAATCTTCTTACCATTCAGAATTTCACTGGCTAATCCAGCGAAACTGTTAGGCTGTGTTGATTGTTTAAATTGGGTCTGGTGAAAATCAGGCTGCCGTCACCGGACCTACCAGATGTAAGGTTTGCTTCTGCTAAGTTAAATCTCTGGGATAAAAACTCGAGAGAGAGAGAGAGTTGACTCTGCATGCCAGCCAACAGCTTCTACTACAACTCAGATCGAAACGTTATGTTTGAACGCGAGTCTCGTGGAGATTGCTCTAATACCATGACAGTAATCTTCATAAAGCGACTCGGATCTTGTGGAACATCCGAATACGCTGAGAGTATAACCCATTTCAAGCAAGAAGCAAGGGTTCGAGCGGTGGTATCCTATTTCCAGACTTTCACCGGAAGAAATAGGCGTTTGTGCGTGCCACACTTGTCTCTGTGTGTTTCAAATAGTACTTGAGTGCGCTGTTCTCGAACTATCTAAGGAAGAGAGCAAGCGAATGACGACTCTTTGATTACAGACAGACAGTTACCTATTTTTGGCTACGAAACCTGGTTGTGTCAAGAGGACTGTAGAACCATCCGATATGAACTGAAGATAGTTTGGGTCGACAAAAAGGGCATGTAGCTCGATCACCCTGTATGCTGTAGCTAAAGCTATAAGGGGGAATGTTTTGTATGACAGTGACTTCAGCAAAGTGTGGGCTAAAGGCTCGAACTGAGCCATATTAAAATCCAGTACAGATTCCATTTTGGAACAGAGTTGATGAGTTTTGTCTATTAAGATCAAACTTGTCTAAAAGATCCGATATATCTTTCTCATGACCGATATTACGTCTACCTTGATGCCGAAATGCATTTGCTATCACGGAGCGGTAGCCTTTCATAGTAATTGGGGCCAACTGTTTCTCTTCAAAGAGCCAGAGAAAAAAGTCGGCCAGTTGAGGGATTGAAGCACTCAGAGGGACGATGCTATTGATTTGCACAATTCCCTGAAAACACGACTTTCCTTCGTATGCCTTCAGAGTGGATGACTATCTTGTTCTCGAGATTCTCTCCACAATCGAAGGGTTTAAATTATTTGTCTTGCGAGCGTAAAGAAGTCGGTCCTAGCAGGGATGGAACACTCGCAACCGTGGTTGCTTGAGAAGACTCGGGTTGGCCTGAATCTTCCTGGGTAGATCCATCATTGGATGGACAAGATCGGTCACCCAGGACTTGTCCCATCTGAGGAGCTATCAGAATCATGTTGCATTTCTGACACCGTAACTTCTGGATAATTTTTGGTACCAAGACCGCTGGAGGGTATGCAAATACCCACAACCCAATCACAACTGATTAACAAAGCGTCCACAGCTCAAAGCTTATGCGTTTGGAACTGGAGAGACAAAGGGAAACTTGTGATTATACCTTGTCGCAAAAACATCGATCATCGGACGCCCCCAGAATACGCAGATCAGAGAAAAGACCGATTGATGGAGAGACCATTCCGTGCGAAGAACTTGATCTTTCCTGGTTAAGTGTCGGTCAAGACATTGAGTGTGCCAAATAAGAAAACACAAGTTAATTTGGTGTCCCCCCGGTTTGAGTTGGAAGGCAGGCTACCACTATAGAGTTGTAGGATATAATAAGGACCGTTTTGCCTCAGAGTCGATCCTTCCAGAAATGAAAAGCGTTGATGACAGCCTTCATTTATTAAAAGTAGAAGCCGCTCACTCGTGCCGCTGAAGGTAGTGAAATCCGGCAACAGGTTGGCACCCTAGTCCAACAATGTAAGAGATATGTTATTTGTTTTGGTGCTACGCCTTACAGCCCAAATAACGGCCTTGTGTAACTTGTTCCGTTCCAATGTTGACTGACATCAGAACGAGCGTTCAGCGTTCAAGAATATCTCGTACACTTGGCAACACATATTGAATCTTTTCCACAAATTCAAGTCATGTGGATTGAGGCGGACTTTACTTTACTTTACTCTTTTTTGGAATAAATTCATATTCTCACACGAGCAATGAATGTGTTTTTAAGTTCCGTTGACCAAGATTTCAGTTGCTTTGAACGTGATGGAAAGCGGGAATGCCGAAATTGGTTAAAAGGATGAAGAATATCTTGAAGGAAACGAAGCTATCTAAACACTTTCTTCAATATGAGTATATATTTATTCGTTTCGTTAAAGAAACGTTCTTCAACCTAATCCGATTTCGGCATTCCCGGCTTCCAGCTCATTCCAACCAGCTGAACGGAACTTTAAATGAGTCCGTTTGCTACTGTCAGATTTTGATTCTATCAGGATAAAGGCAGCAAAGTAAGTGTAATCAATTAGAATTTAAATTTGTGAAAGAGTGTCGATATGGGCTACGAAGTGTGAGATACTCCAAAAAATGTTAATCTCAATCTACTGTCGGTCGACTTGGGAACATGTTACACAAGCCTGTTATTTTGGCAGTAAGACGAAGCACCAAAAACAAAAATATCATTTGATACGTCTTACGCTGTAGGACTAGTGGGTACCCCATCTGTAGGTATGTACGTTGGTACATACCGTTATTTCCGTTTGGGACTTCTCCAGCGGAATCTCTATGGTCAGCCAATCTGGATT
Organism: Megalonaias nervosa; assembly: GCA_016617855.1. Classification (NCBI taxonomy): domain Eukaryota; kingdom Metazoa; phylum Mollusca; class Bivalvia; order Unionida; family Unionidae; genus Megalonaias; species Megalonaias nervosa. Next base: position 7,046 of record JAECUM010004492.1, read on the forward strand.
GTACTACTCATGCAGGAATGATCGTATCTTGGGTGTGATCATGACTGTTTGATTGAGGGAACTTGAAAAGGAGAACCATTGTGTTAGCAACTTTATTTGTAAGGACCGCACACAAAGACGGCTGAGCGGGATAAAATCCACTACTGCACTGAATAATCCGAAATGTAAGAACCCTCTCGCTGAAATCAAAGTCATGTTGGAAACGGACTCGACGACTTCAACAATCTTGATTATGCGAACACGGGGAAGCCATAATAGATTCAAGTTGGTAATGAACTCCATACCCAGATAAACAAAAAGCTGGGATGGGCGGAGGTCGGACTTTGCACAGTTTACTTGAAAGCGTAAATGACCTGAAAGTGAGAGAAGATCGTTTCCGTCTTGGAGTAGAAATAAAACTTACCATATCTTTCTGGAGGAAATCGTCCAAGTTCGGTACTGTCGTTGTAGAAGTCGATCGGAACAGGGTGACGATGCAATCCATAAGCTTGGTAAAAACCCTAAGGCTGATATTTAGGCCAAAGGGTAGGACTTTGAACTTCTAAACCGTGTCGCGGTAAGCAAAACGGAGAAATTCCCATGATGCGGGGTGGATAGTGACGTGCAAATATTCGTCAATCAGATCGAGATTGACGGCATACTCGTCCCTTCGGATGGAGAGACGGGCTAATCTCGCGTCTCCATCTTGAATTTCTTCGGCGAAATGAACTGGTTGATGTGAGTCAGGTCGATGATCGGTCTCAATTTGCCGTTCCCCTTTCGAATAAAAGAACAGCCTTAAATACCTTTCCTTATTTGTGGTCTTTGCACAATCGCCACCGTCTGTTTTTCGATGAGTGACCATATCTCCAATTGTAGAAAGACATCCTTCTCCGATCTGAAGGTACGTCCGTAAAGAGAGTAGAAGAGGAAAGGGGAGGGGGTAGGATCAATGAAATCCGAAGTCCCTCCGAAATGAACTGGATCACCCAATCGGTCTGAGGGAATCGGGAGATCAAGCGAACCTGAAACTGAAGGAGGCGGTCGTCCACATGAAGACTGGTTGCGGGTGAGGAAGGTAGGTCAATGTCTGGAGTTAGGAGGTTTGAAGACAGAGAAACTTGGTTTTTTGCCACCTCTGTATCGTTACCTCCTAACTTGGATAGACTGATGTCTCCTGGCATTGGGCTGCAATCTATATTGCACATTTGACTGAAAAGATCCATTGTCTCTTGTCTGATTATCGTCCCTCTGCAGTGGCGGGTCTTATTGTTTTGAAACGCCTGTGTGGTTTGAGCAGTGAGTTTGAGGGAAAGTTCCTGATCTGCTTCCTCTGAACTTCTTTAATTTTCCTCCAAAGAGTAACAGTGACCCAAACGAGGTCCTCTGTAAAGCATGGGTAGGATGAGGATTGAGTGGCATGGACCACAGACATGCATCATGTCATATCAGGTCGAAGTGGGCCGAAGCCGTCAACGCATTGGCCTTTAAGCCTAACATTGAAGACATAGTGACTACATTCCCGACTAGCTGGGACGAGCCATGGAACATATTTTTGTCCACTTTGCAAATTTCTGTCATGGGCATGGAGACCAGTACTGAAGGCGTCTGAGTGAGTGTTGTACCAGCGAACTGAGAACGTCACTGGTACTTGGCTTCCTGAAAGAAAAATCTTAGAATCACCGGGTCTGCAATTCTACCTGACAGGTGGTCATTGATCTCCTTAAGTTTAACTTATTGCAGAAGGAGCCAAAGGTCTGCGTTTCTTCCTCCTGGTCAAAATCTACCAATGCTCTAACTTTATTGTATTGAGTAGCGGTAGGAGGTGGTGGGCATTCTGAAGTTGCCAACACCCTATAAATGTCCTTGATTGCGTCCTTGAGGCTAAATTCAGTCCATTTAATGGCTGGATCTGAGTACGGTTGATTTGTAGGAGCTTCATCACACTCAGAGTGTCTTGAATCCTGACCTGGTTCTGTTTGCAACTCTGGACAAGCCATACCAGGTGGCATTGATGACTCAATACTGTCCTCTTTGAAAATGCCACTAACTTTCCCATGTGGATCAGTAGTGAACATATGGAAGTCCAGTAATGCCAGAACAATTGGCTGGTTTGCTGGACATAAGGTAGGCCTGGATGCTGGGGGCTGGACAGACAGATTTCTCAAAAAAATCTCCATCATAGTGAGGATATGTTGCAGATGGTATGGCTCAACAGACAGATCTGTCACTAAGATCCCCTAAATGTCAAATTGGCTGGACCGTTCTCTCAAAATGTCCACCATGCTGGATGGACGGTGACGGCGAGGCCGTATTACAAAATGGATCCATTGATTCCAGTACAAACACCATGCATCCAGACTTGCAGGCTCCCAAGGCCACGCTTGGACATGCAGAAGGACTTATGCCCAATGGGCTAAATAAAATTGGGAGGAAACCCTCGATGAGTTGGAACTGCCAGCGACGAACTTTAGGTTGTCTTTGGATGTGTACTAAGCATTGTCTTCCTTGACTTATTCTTCTTTCCTTCCCTTTGATGCCTTAAGGATTATTGCTTTGAATTTTGCATTTCATGCATTTAGTTGACATTACTCCTGAAATGACACAAGAGAAAACAAACCATAAACTAGCAATTCAGCATGATACTCACAAATACTGTAGCCCAGACTTCCTCTGAGCACTTATTACATATTCTGCATGTCAAAGACGATATATACTTAGTAGATGAATCATTATCCTATACAATAAATCCAAAATGAAAGTTGAATGGTCCAACTTGAACACTAAAATGGAGTTAATGCCCTTTGTCTATATGAGATAGAAAGAGACAATTTTTGCCTTTTAGTAGGGCTGGATTTGTGAGGTAACAGGCTAATATTCCTAACATAAAGTGACTGGGGAGCATATCAGGCAGAAAGCACATATCAGTGAGGTAGACAGGTGATACCAACAAAGACATAACTGGCAAATGCTATATGCTTGATGAAGACCCCTGGAAGACCCCAGGAAAAACCATCAACTCATGGGAAGGTACTTGCAAGCTTTTTCACCAATGTTGGGTGAGCAGAGACTTGAACCTACATGGACACAGGTTAGATGTGAACGATGTTGTTGTCACTATGGTAGCCAGATTGATCTGAGCATAAAGGGTCGAAAATGTAGACTGACGCTCTTCTACTGTTTCTATTATTACTCTACTAACTGTTCCACTGCTACCTTCCTTATATTCTTGACCATACACCACCTGTTACTTAATAATGATGGTGCCAACACATTTATAGAAAGAGTTGTAAAAGCGAGTGCCTTAGACCACTTGGTCACACAGGTCCCCTAAAATTTTGACAGGAAGGAAGTACTTAAAAATGGTAGTAGTCTGGAGAAATCGGGATCCAGAGATTGAAAGATCGAGACAGCAAACTGGTGAATCAAGATCAAGCTAGAGTATTAAAAAGAAACTGTGAGGGCAGTCAAGCATGGAGTAATTGATGGTTAGTTGGAGATCAAGCGGGAGTAAGCACGAGATACAGTAGACATAGAGAGCAAGTGGGATAGAATGAACTTTTGAGTTGTAGTTTACAGATTTAAATTTAGTATCAAAAAAGAACAATGCTTGAGCTGCATTAAAACTGATTTAATATGAAATAGCTACATATTAGTTTTAAACATTCTTACTGTATATTTATCATTTGTTTCGTAAACAGGTTTGTAATTAAACAGCTGTATATTTTTTAAATAGCCTTTGATACTTTCGAAATTTGAGCTGTCTTCTTGATAAGACAGAAATATTAGCATACAAAAATATCAGATAAAAATTGTCGATTTTTGGGTATGTTGAAGTTACTTCACAGCCATTTTAGTCTTGCATTTAGAAAATAAAAAAGATAGCCAAAATCTCAAAATAAAATCAGTTAAATTTTGTGTTCAAATAATAATTCTGTGTTTTTATTTGAAAATAATTGTTTGACAAATTTCATTAAAATGAAGCTGCAAATGTCATAGGACACAAATCCTGTTCAGCTGCATAAGAGATGTGAAAAATCCAAAAACAGTGATGTACCTTAATTTAAATTAAAAACATGCATTGGTTATATGAAACCATTTACCAAAACATTTATTTATACTTAGCAGCATTCAAAACTGCCACCTGCCTACAACTGAAACCAGCAACTTCTGCGATGGACCAGTTTAAAGTTTTTTACTATTTCAACAGTTGCTGACCCAAAGACCAGCAGCATCTACAAGGTCATCTTAAACATTAGTATTTAGAAGAAATAATTACTTCTAAATATTAACACTAATAGGTCACTCATTTTTTTTTCCCAAACAGGACATCAAAAATTAAGCCTAACAAGGATTCATTTAGTAGCACAAACATTATGAAAGCAGATCTTACTGCATTAGCTCACTGAAGACAAGAAAATGAAATGTATGCCTTGTTCTTTCTGCTGAATTTCATTTGGGTTTATATTACAAGCTAAGAGTACATGATTCTAATGTACACTTCATATAGTGAAGATATAATAAGAAAATTCAAAACTGAAAAAAAATTAATAATAGAACAAAAACAATAAAACAGGCCTGCAAAAAAGCATGCAATAAAATATGTTGTAATATCCTTGCAAATATAAAAAAGGAAGACATGTGACATATAAGTAATGTTAATTATACATACATACTCTAGACATTATTCATTTTAAGCTACTAAAATACACAATGAATATTTATATTACAGGTAATGCCTACAGCCTCAATTCTGGCACAAATCCCACCTCCTTGTGTTGCACAGATGGTCAGCTATAGGCACTTGTGACAATTTTCAAAAATTAGAAGCACCGTCATTATACTAAATATTCCAGCATAAATACTACTTTTTTTCTCTGTCTAGAAAATTCATTACTAATGAAAATTGTGTTTCTCCAAATTAACATCTCTATCATCGGGATTGTGTACCAATGTGACCTGCATGCTTATTACTGGTTGGTAAATGACCAGGTACACTGACATTCTTAACAATCTTTCAGTGTATTCTTTTCCAAATAATGAATTCTGGTTGCATTTCTGGGGTTTGTTTTTCTTTTTGTTTGTAGAACTATGTCAGTCTGTTCATCATGTACATGTAATGTTGTTGGTGACTGGTGAAAATTTGGACCAGATATCACTACTTACTAGCCTCAAATGATATAATTATTTTAATTTCTGTAAATTCTGGATAAGTTCATGAGCTGTGACAGACATGTTACCTGAATTACCAAAATTAATAGATTAAGGCCCAACATGTCTCAATCATCACATGAAATTTATATGTGATTAAGACCCATATTAAAATAATGTATTCAAACTGCTGGATAAGTTCACGAGCTGTGACAGACATGTTACCTGAATTACCAAAATTAATAGATTAAGGCCCAACATGTCTCAATCATCACATGAAATTTATATGTGATTAAGACACATATTAAAATAATGTATTCAAACTGCTGGATAAGTTCATGAGCTGTGACAGACATGTTACCTGAATTACCAAAATTAATAGATTAAGGCCCAACATGTCTCAATCATCACATGAAATTTATATGTGATTAAGACCCATATTAAAATAATGTATTCAAACTGCTGGATAAGTTCATGAGCTGTGACAGACATGTTACCTGAATTACCAAAATTAATAGATTAAGGCCCAACATGTCTCAATCATCACATGAAATTTATATGTGATTAAGACACATATTAAAATAATGTATTCAAACTGCTGATTTGAGTGAGCTCTATCAACACTGTTTCATAATATAACATCTTTGACAATAAATGTGTCACTCAAATGATACATATCTATTCATATTATCTTACCTCTTAAAATCTTAAAGATAATCTATATTTTCCTTCAAATATGCCTCAACTGATCTTGACATTACAACTCCAAATATTGTCAAGATTGTCTTCAATATATAAATGAGCCAAATCACTCAGACTGGTTTAGAAATTTAATAACACAAATGCCATTAAGTTTATGCTATTATATGTATGAAGACTGACCATCTAAGTCCAGTATGGGTTATCATGGGATAAACTGCTATTCAATAAAACTAAGATCACAAGACCATGTGAAACCTGTGTTGTGATGTTTACCACTTTATCATAAAAAGATTTCAACAGAGTTAAGTTTACTAGAAACGGAAAAACAAAGATTAAAACACACATACATGGTTAAAACTTTATGGGTAAGTCAAAAATCAGCAACAACTTCCATAACACAAAGCCAATTTTCATGCCTAAAAGCTGAAACTGGATAAACTGATCAATTTTATTACTGATGGACCTCGATATGTCCAAAAAATCTTAATTTGAATCAGAATGGGTTTAAAAAACAAAAAAAATTTTTCATTTGTTTTCCAAAGGATCATGTGTGAATTTTCGGCAGGAATTCCATAGATTTGTAATGCAATTTCTGTTAATTATAATCAACAATAGTAATTGAGCACAGAACAAAAGCCTTCATTTTCCATTTTGTACCTACCTATCTGAAGGGACAATGCACACAAAAGTCATATTTTATTTTGGCTAATAATGCATTGTACTGAAGAAAAAAAAACAGGTGGGGGTAATATTGAAATGTTGTGAAATCAATGCAGAGTGAGGGTTTTTTTAATAATGAATTCTAAAGTTACTATTTCTCCTGAATCACCCCCTAACATGTATCCTGTAAGAATCTGGATTCTCCAACATTAGTGGAGTGTAAAAATAAAACTGACAAGAACAGACTGCTACCCATTTTCATAGCGACATATTCTTACCAGAATATGAACATTTTATTTGACTAGGTGTTTGGATAGTGACACTAATAATGACTGATCACACATTTTGTACTTTGATTTGACACATGGCCTCAGATTTGCTTGCCAATGTGTGCCTGGAGTCATGTGTTCATATGTAAATACTAAATGACTTTTTCAACTACTTTACTTTTAATGAACCAAATTATGTTTTTTTGACATTTTGTTCAAGTTTTCTTAACACTGAAAATGGAATAGTTTTAAATTGTGTTTAGAATTCTAGTTTGTTGACTTGTGTCAGCTTGGTAAATAAGCTAACAAATTTGTATCCTATATATCATAGATCTTTAATATGATGTGAAATAACTAATGGTGCCATGTGACAATATGGCACCATTATTCCAGTAACACCTATAACAAACAAAATAGTTATAATGCAGCCTAAATTCATATTATGCTAGGTGTATGAAAAGATAAATTTGATTCATATTAAGAATTTGTTTGAGAAAAGCTTCTTTTTATACCAAGAACACAACAACAGCAACTTCTACCACTCCTCTATGATTTAAACTTCTCCACAAATCCTGAACAAAATTATATAACTAATTTTACTTGTAATATTAACTTTTTCATCTGATACAAAGGAACATCTGAAAATAAACTGTAACAAAAACTGTGAGTGATGAGGGTTAAGACATTTGTAACTTTAACACCACGTGTTAAAAATTGCCCTAACCTTCAAAAAAACTCGTTTCACAATGAAAATTCCCAATTTGATTTTTAGGTGTGGACTCCAAAATTTTATTCTTGGAATCACTCCAATGTTCTTTAGCCATTTCTCAGCACATCTGCACTAGGAAGACATTATTCCTTATTTTTTCCTCATCTGAGCAGCTAAATATACCAATGAGCCCAGGTGAATTTACTCAACCTGTTGAATTTTCTATTTCTCTACCCCACTGGGACTTTAGAGTTTCACAAGGTAAATGATCATTGATCCCCATATCCCCTTTTGTGGTGAATGAGTAAAGAAATAATTAGAAAACAAATTCAAGGAGTTTCTTGAAGGCACATTTCTATTAATGACTCTTCAGCAGAAACTTCCAGATCTGTCATGAAACTTAGGGCTAACATCAAAATAAAAAAATTAATAATTCATTGTTAAGTGCAAAAATAAAAAACTGATAGTTCACTGTTAAGTGCAAAGTAATCTTCTACTACAAACATATGTGTACCTCTTATTTAATATAAACAGTAACAAGTGCCTGTGCCTCCAACATATATAGGAAAAATTCCTACTATTGATATACCTTATAAACTCGCTTATAAGTCAAGTCAAACTGCAAACAACAAAGATCCTGATCTGCCATCACATAATACACCTGCAGATCAGGGTCCATGCATTTTGTTCTACTGATTACTCCTAACAAATGAACAGACCCAGATCTGCCAGAACATTATGCAATGGCAGATCTGGATCTGTGCAGTTTGCAGTTGGACTTGTAGTATATATGGTACTGTAAAACATCATTTCCCAAAGTATCACCATGACATATAGCACAAAGGCATGGGTTTTATTTGGTTATATACAGTACAAGGAATATATTCAATTATGAACAGGTGTACTGCAGAAAGAATTAACTCACAGATGTTGATATAACTACAAAACATAGCAATAAGCATACAAGCAAATCACATTTTAAATTATTTGCAAATAATAAAACTTTTTACATGATTAACCCATTTGACCGAGCTGTACTCTGCCCCTGAAATTTTCCAAGGCATAGGGAGAGGGACTTGTGCAAAAAGTTCTATTTACTGGTGCAGTTGTGACCAGATCTTTTATTTTGCAGTCAGATATAGAAAGTTAAAAAGTCTGTCCCCAGTGTTTTAGGTAGTTTATTTTTTGACACAGGTGTCATTTGACATTGCTCATACTAAAGAACATACCCTAGCAAAATGTGAAAAATAAATTCTGAATTAAATATATTTTACTCCTACAATTGTTCATAATAGGTATTTTTAAAAAATTACCATTAATTGGTAATCTAAATATCTCCATTAAGGATTAATTCTTCTGAAATACAGTCTCTGTTTTCACCTAAAGTTGAAAATATAAATCAACAAAAAACACATTTCCATTACGAATAAAAAATTTTTGTTGTGTGCTGTAAATAATCCACAAATTTATAATATCTACAAAATCTAAAGATCTGCAGCCTCCCTTCAAGGAAAAGCAGGTGTTATAAAACAATATCTGTACAGAAATTAAGGCTACACATTCTTCAATGTATTTAACCTCTTCACATTTTTTTGTTTTACTGATTTACACATTGTTTCTTTCCTGCTCCTTACATTTTCAATCCAAATTATTTTGTAAATGCATTATGATCTCTGGTATGAGTTAAAGTTCTCTTTCAAGGCCAACTTAATAGCTTTGAGCCTAATTGTGGCATCCAAAATTTATTTTCATAATCCATGAAATGTTCATTTTCTACTCCTAAAAAGGTTGTTTGGTTGGTTGGTTATAACTGCAACCTTAATACAATATTGACTGTACATATATCATGTTGAGGAAATGGGAGCTAAATGCTATTCCTGAGGACAAATTGAAGCAGCCAGTAGAGGTTTATATATTACATGTCCAGCACTCTTACAACTTAGCTATCATGGATCCATCTCCACATAAGGACTTTCTTCAAAGGCTGGTAACTACCCTGATTTACGAACAGCACAGTAAGATGATCTTCCCTGATATTGCAGGAAGAATTTCATACGAAAAGAAGAAAAAGCATGCTTTTGATTTTTCAGAGACTTATCTCTGTTTGATACAAATGTGTTGACAATAAAGACCTATATAAATTCTGTAAAATCATGAACACACGGAACAAAACATTTCCACTAAAGGTTAGCTGAATGTCTTCGAAATATAACTCTCAACAAAACAGAGGCAAAACCTGTATCTATAGGATACTTAATTACTAACAGCTATCCTTGTGGGACAATTTATTTCCAAATATTTTATATGTATGAATCTACACATTAGGTAATATCCCTCTGAGGTAATCTCCTGCACAAGAACCATTTCAAATCTAGATGCAAAACAATTTAGAAAAATACAGTGCTACGATTTCATTGAGGAGAAGCATCTGTAGATGTACCTACACCATTTACATGCACCATACATGGAAAATATGTGTATGAAGCACAGTATATCTTCCAAAAATGCATTTGTGGAGATGGAGGGATCACTTCTATGAGGGTTTCAACTCTTAATTATGGGATTCAGATGTCAACACCAAACCATCACTGATACCACCTTGATTGCACTTCACAGAGAAATTTGATACTCTTAATGCAATCAAGGTTATCAATGGTTGGTATCAAAGACACCCCACTATCCAAATGAGTGATACAAATTCTGATCACTTGCACTATCTCTGAACAAAAATTGAATTTTATCAATCTTAATGTATCTGGTGTGATTTTGTTTCTGGTAAACTCCAGGGTTCCATCAGTAAAGAATATGTTGTGAACTATTTACAGAAAATAGAAAGGAGAAAAGGAAAGAAAGAAAAATAAACTGTATTAATCTTTTTTGGAAGTAAGTTTCTGATTATACTTCAAGACCTATTGTGTATAGTTTTGAAGGAATTTTTGACTGATAAATGAAAGAAAACAAAATTAAATAGACTTTTCATATTTCCTCCTGAGAAATCCTGTGTGTATATGCAAAAATTTGCTTAAAAGTCTGAAATTGCACATATCAGAACCATTGATATCCACTATAAATGTAATCTAATAAAAGCAATTAAATTTGATGCTTGAAACAAAAAGTACTTTTCCCCCATTTTTCAAACAAAGAAAATCTGACAACTTTAATTAAACTTTAAGTATTAGTTATGGGTACATTACAATTTCCTAGGCAAGGTTTTTAAAATATGAACTCTTGAGAAACCAAAGTTAGGAGAATAAAAATTAAGGTCCATAACTCCTCTAAATGATGAGGTGAAATGCTCAAAATTCAATTCAATTAAGGTTTCATCAATAAAAAGGTGTAAGATAAATTTGGTTGAAATCCAAGGTACATGAGCAACATACTGCTGCAGAAACCTAAGGCAGGAGGACTGGCAATCAAGGGCTATAACTCCTGTAAATTATACAGAATGCTATAAATCGAACTTGTTCAAGGTCTCATCAGTATATAGCTGGAAATTGAAATCAAAAGTTATGGTAATGTAATTCTGCAGAAAACAAAATTTGGAGGATACATAATCAGGGGCACAGCTTTCAAAAATGATAATGTGGAAAACTCTATATCGAACTTGTTCTAGGACTCATCACTATTGAGCTGGATATAGGATTTGGCTGAAATCCAACCATCTTTTGTAGATTATGCTACAGAAACCATAGTCAGGTGGATGGGCAGTCATGTGGCATAATCCATGTAAATGATGTAATGGAATGCTGGAACCTGAATATCTTCAAGGTCTCATCAATAAAAAGCTGCATGCCTATCTAGTTGCAATTGGACAATCTGTGGTAAAGTTACAAAACAGATATGAAAGGTTTGGAATCAGGTAATTAGAGGCCATAACTCCTCTAATCATAAACAGAATGACAATGATGGAAATTAAAGTCTTTCATGGTTTCATAAACATAATTCTACCTGCCAAATTGTTTAAATCCCCAATAAATTTGTCAAGCCATCCTTCAGACACCAAAATTTTGACAGATGGACATACTGATAGACATGATTTCTATATGCTTCATCAACTTTGTCAAGCATGGCCTTAATTAAGCATTGTTTGATACATAATATATAAAAAATTACAAAATTATTACAAATGGGCTTGATTTATATATTGATTCAATAAGTACATATAGTATGCTATAAAAAACATAAATTTCTATTCAAGAATATATGGCTATTAAATGCAGCATTCATTCCAATGCACATATTTCTGTCATAGCATGTACAGAAAGCTTACATATATGACTTTTGCATCAAGAAACCTAAGGTACACATTTTCCCTTCACTATCAGTGAATAAACATAAAAATGGAGTCAATACACAAAAAGGGTATTAATCTTCAGATCTATCACAAGGCAAACTCAATCATACATTAATAAAAATATTAGCAACAACACAATGAATATAGGTATATAAACAAAAGCATCAAGACAAGCACTATGATATTCAGATTCCCACCTGCTATTAAAGGAAACTTGCACTGCTAAATATGACGAGAAATTTTTGATTAAGAGTAAGCTCAGTCTTTCTGAATGGAAAAAATCCAGATCTACAACTCTCAGACTAGCCTGAGGTTGCGGACCAGATAAGCATCAACTGTTGTACTATATTGTAGTGCTGATACATCCTTAGATCTGTCGTTGCACATGTATCAACACACATCTTTGCATTGTAGTGCTGATACATCCTTTTTTCATGCCTGTTAAATGTTGATATTGAGTGTACACAAGTTCAACCTTTACATAAAAAAATTTCATTTCCAGATTTTCCCACTCAGAAATATAATTGAAGCAAAAGATTAAATATCATTATATGTAAGAATACACTTTTTCAAACGCCAACTTATAATTATCCCACTGATGGAAATAATACATGTCTGACATCAAACTTATTCCCTTTTCTTTACTTAATTGTTCTTTAGTTCAGATTGTAAGATCTGCTAATTGGCATATTCTGCTGGTGTTTATAGTTATAAAATGACTTAGTAATAAGAGTACTTGATGCTGCATGAAACTTACAGGATTAAATACAACAATAATAAATATATCTTTAGTGATATATACATTAACTGAATGGTCTATCCACTAAGTACAATAACAAATAATAAAAAGCACATTATGTAAGCACTTTACATAATAGCAGGAAGTCTAACAAAGGATAGGATACAATTTAATATTTAATTTTGATGTAACAAATAATGTTTAACAAACGCTACCTCTTCGACTTTATTCCATACTGATCCTTTTGTTTCATTAACAGCATGTTCATTATATGAACAAGTTTTATGATGATTGCTCCTCTATAGACAAAAGTGTACAAAGAATTCCTTGGGGCCAGACTATACAGAATATTTATACATTGCATCTATTAAGACTGATTACACTGCATATTAATGTATCATATGAAGTCAGTATCCAGCCCAAACTAAACTCTAGGACACTTACATCCTCCTTTGTTCCTATGATAATTTGTACATGACTGTACATGCTATTGTGTAGAAGCAGAACTGACTGCAAATAATCAAAAATGATTTAAATTAAAACTTGATGATATTCAGGGTAGAAATCATAATGAATAAGAGTAATGTGAATGGCTCATTTATGCCTGCCCTGTTTAATAATTCTCTATGTAGGAACTAGTAGGGCATGGGTCTCAATGGCGTAAACTTTTAATCAAGGTACGTGGCCTTGAACAAAAAATACTGTGCAGAAATGATTATTTTCTTAGACTTACCCTAACTGTGACCTCTGACCCCTGGACTCCAGAAATGATACATTGCATTTTTACCCTTGGTGCAAGCTATCCACAAAGTCATTGTGCAAAACCCATGTTTTCTTTGTGCTACAATGACTATGACGTTTGACCTCAAAATCAACAGACCTCTTCCATACCTCAGGTGCAAGCCCTTCACAAACTTTGTACAATGTATATGGTCTATAATTAAAGTTATTCTTCATTCCTTTTTCTTCTTTCAATCATGGTGACCCTTTCCTTTGACCTTTAGACCAAATCAATAGCCTTCAACCTTACTCCAAGTTAAATTCAAGTCATCCACCAAGTTTAGTCCTGGTTTGTGAAGTTGCTGTACAGAAACCATTTTTCTTGCTTCGGTCACAATGACCTTGACTTTCGGCCTCTGACTAAAAAATCAATAGTCTTTCTTACCTAATCTTCAAGTGATCTCCAAACGTTGGTAGAGATACTTGACTGAGAAATGAAATTTGCTTCAGACACTATTTTTCTTCCTTCAGTAAGAGAGAATTTAACCTTTAACTTTTTCACTCCCAAACCAATAGGTTTCACCTATACCCCAAGTACAAGCTGTCCACAATGTTTGGTTCTATCATGTAGAATGAATGTTACTCTATGGAAATTATTTTTCTTCCTATTGCTACTGACCTTGAACCTTGACCTTTTGACCCCCAAATCAACAAGTTTTCTTATCTTATCTCATGTGTACGCTATCTCAAAATTTTGATCCAGGTATGTCAGGTAGAAAAAACTGGAAACCATTTCTTCTTTCAGTCACAGTGGCGTTCACATTTGACCTTTTGACTTCAAAATCAAATGGCTCCTTCCCCAAGCACAAGTTAACCACAAAATCTGGTGGAGGTATGTGCTAAAGAACTCAAGTCTCAATGCAGAAATGGAAAAGTTAATGGAAAGGATGGGTCTTAATAATGTGCTCTGCCAAAATAGTGGAAATATAAAAATGAAGATTACCAAACTGTTCAACCATCCAACAATTTTTCATTTGTAAACCAGTTTTATCTCATGAAGTTCATTAATTGTGATGTGTCTTGATGTAAATATGTGGCCACATCTATTTAAGCTGTTATCTTGTACACCACTCTGTATTTTGCAATGTTGGTTTACAAAGATCTTGTGATCCACCACCTTTAAACATATGCAAGTCAATTATTTTTTAACAAGCATATTATGGTGATAACAGTATGTAAACAAAATTTAAATTATGTTATAACAAACTTCTAATTTCCATGGAACTTATTATACTACACAATTAAAATAAATGTATACATAGGAATAACTTGTATGACAAGTACCTGCAACATTAGCTTTGCACAACTCAAATTATGTATCTGTACTTATATAAGCAGAGTATATTTGTCAATTTATCACACATGCATTGGACATGCCCAGGCTTGTTCTGGACAACTCCATGCTTTAATGAAACAATAATTTTTTAATGACAAAAAGTAAATATGTTAAAAGATCTGTTTGGACCTATCACCTTAAATTTAACAGTTGCCCACAACATAACAGGTTTTGTAAATATATGGCAAAGTCACACATTTTCCTTATTAAGGTTTATTTTATGGCTGCCACCAGCATACCAGGTTATGTAAATACATGGTAAAGTCACACATTTCCCTTGCTAAGGTTTATTTTTCAGTTGCCCCCAACATAACAGGTTATGTAAACATATGGCAAAGTCACACATTTCCCTTATTAAGGTTTATTTTACAGTTGCCCCTATGATAACAGGTTATGTAAATACATGGCAGTCACACATTTCCCTTATTAAGGTTTATTCCACAATATCAGATTAATCTCAAAACGGCTATAGACTAAAATGTCATATAATTACACATAGCAAAAATTCAACATCAGAGCACCATCTTCAAGTCAGCAATCATCCACACTGCCTGCTTATGCCACGGCTAAAACAATGACCATGATGAGAGTGACAATAAGGGTCACAATGAAGTGGGTTATAAGCACATTCCTCTTGAATATTCTCCCCTGAAAACAAAAATAATTGCATCAGTCAAGAATTTCTGGATTTATAACAATTTATATACATGAATAAGTTATAGGAATTCTACAATAACTTTTATTACATGTATTCATATCAGATGCTTTTTATTGGCTAACATGATGTCATGTAATTCCCAATAATTCATCATATTATACTGTCAAGCCATGTCATGTAACTCATGCTAATTCATCACATTACAATGACATTACATGTAATTTTGCAATAATTGATCAAACTGCACTGTCATGCAAATCATGATAACTGGCTTACATGTCATGTGATTTGTGATAATGGATCTTATTGCATTATCATGTCAGATCAATAATTCATCATATTGCACTAAATGATGTCATGTGATTCATAATAATTCTCTATCCTGTCATGTGATTTCCCACAATTTGTCATACTGCACTGATGTGATGTAATGTGATTTGCAATAATTTATTATTTTGTACTGTTATGTAGATGCAATAATTCATCACACTGCATCAACACAACATCATGATTACCGATAATTCATCATACTGCAAACATGTCATGATGCCATGTGATTTGTAATAACAATCCTGCACTGACACAATGTTGTGATTTATGATAATTCATCATATTGTCCTATTATGATGTCATGTAATTTGCCATAATTCATCATATTGTACTGACATGATGTTATGTGACTAATGATGATTCATCATATTATCTTATCATGTCATGTAATTTGCCATAATTCATCTTATTGTCCTATCATTATATCATGAAATTTGCCATAATTCACCACATTGCTCTGACATGATGTTATCTGATTTGCAATAATTCACCATATCACACATGCACAATGTCAGTCACTTTTGCCTGACATGATATTTTGGTGTCACCATACAGCTGACAGATTTGATTTGGTGTCTTATGACACAGCAACACAGGAAGGTTATATCATGACAAAGTGATAAGACCATGCCTGAATAGTATTTTCATAATCTGAAGTACGTTAAATTTAAAATTTTGCATTATATTGTCTAATAAGACAGTTAGAGACCCTTCTTTTGGAGACTAAATGGGTTTTACAAACACTATTTATAAACCTATTCTTCTGATTTAATGCACAATAATACTTATGTACACAATCTGTTATTTTAAGATCCATTTTAGACTCATTATATATTTTTCTAATTTTACTTTTTTTCAGTTCATTCAATGATTTCAAAATCTGAATTCTTTTTCATTTTTAATAATGGTACAAATAAATAAACATAAACGTTAATAAATCTTTTCCACTAAATTCAACTGATGTTAACTGAAAATACAATAGTGCGTGTAGAAATACTGGGTATGAAATATCCTGGTTATGAAATGACATATGCACCCTGCCTTTTACTCTATTCAAAATGGGTATAGTTAATCAATTTTTATCATTAAAATGTACTTTATTATTACTATCATCATTATAATTATTATTATTATCATTATCATATATCTTTGCAGGGTTAAAAATGCACAGAGCCAGGAACAGTCAGTCCAATTTCCATGAGAACATTGTTTCACAACAATTATTTAAAAGTCCCTCTTGGGCAACACATAAATGTTTCACTGTGATAAAGATGAAAACAACAATAAGGTTTACTGAATGCTGTACGACAAAAATAATATAGCCAGTGGCACAATGCCTAGTGGATAAATGACATCATGTAGTATTTATAGCTTGTTAAACAACCCTAGAGTGTAGCTAGAAAACTGTAGGCTTCAGTATCAACACTTCCTAATTTTATCAAAAGGCTCTCTTATGTCACGTCTTTCATAGTATCAGCTATAGTGTAAGCTCAATCATGCCACTTTAGTTACAGCTTTTGGATTACAATGTACACAACAATTAATATACAAATTCACCTACTACAAGGTCCTGGACATTAAATTTTGGGGGGTGGGGGGGTGGGAGGAGACTGATTATTTTTTGAGCTCAAATATTTTCTTTTCTTTCATCTCAATTCATATATTTTCTAAACCGTATCATGAATATAATATTTTGTTAGTTTTCTGTAAGTCTGAGCAAGATATATTTTTTAAAGTTAAAGAACTGTTAGACCCCAGCCCCTGAACACTGAATTGTTGGGCCTTAATACATTCAGAATTACTGCAGTATACCGTGGGACATTTTTCATGGTACACAGCTCTATCACATACCCTACCTATGTTGATACTGGCATAATCATGAAAGCTGTCAATAATTATGTTTTATTACTGAAGTAAAAGCTCCTTCATATGGTGTTATGATTGCATTTGCCAGCTTTTCTTTTTTTAATGAGTTCATTGCTGTCATACTGAATGACATTGTTGAGCAGAACAATCTCCTAACCAGTGAATGAAATAGGTGAAGCTAAGCATGTCATGTGTGAGTCCTTTCATGCACACTAATTGATCAAGTTACTGAAAGGTGTTCACATACAGTACACTGGTCGTGTACATGAAAATGGTTACAGGATAAAAGATAAAGAACCATATATCAAACAGAAGAAAGTGCGTGTTTACTTGCAGTAAGAACTCTTTTTTTAAAATAATAATTTCTCTTGAAAATAAACTATGAAAAATGTGGAAGCTATGTAGATTGAGCATTTTACTGGATACCGCAATTCATAGAACATGCATATTGCAAAGAACTGCCAAATAATGAGTCACAATGTATTCAGAATATTTAACTCTTTCTCATATTTATTTTAAGATAATTTATGTATGTACATTTCTCTATAAAAAACATATTTTATATGTATAAACATATCATTTGTCACTCATTTACAAATTTACTTACAACATATGCTCGTTTATAAGTTGGGTCCAATTGCAATACATAATGCATTGGCAGATCTGGGTCTATGCAGTTTGCTTTGAAGTAATGTGAAGAACAATCAATGTGGACTCTAACCTGCCAGCATATTATGAGACAGCATATCAGGGTCTGTGTTGTTTGCAGTTGGACTTGAAAGTGAGTTTATATGATAGTCACAAAGAACGGAATCATATTATTCTCTAAAAGAATGGAAGGATGACATCGTGTTAAATTTTGAAACAAGCAGACTCCCAAGTCATGAAAATTAGGCGCTGCACAACTGTGATGTCATCAGTGGATTTAATCTACAAAGTAGGCGGAAGGTCAAATGAAATGCCTGTGTTAATTTTGAATAAAAACTTTGCAATGTTCTGTTTCCTCAAAAGAGATGCATATATCTAATCTGTATGTAGATTTCAAATTTCCATGATGAAATTACACAAGGGACCTGAATATGCAATTCTAAAAACACAAGCATAATTTAGTTCCTATCTTCTTTGAAGAACATTAAGTTTACACTAATACCAATGTGAACCTATGTCTGAACAAGAATGCTGTTTAAAGCTGTTTAATTTCAACATTAAAATTTTAATGTTTAGATTTTTAGAAATTATTCAAAATCAAAATATTTTCAGAACATAATTTTGAAAACCAATGCAAGAAGTTTATGAAAAAAAAAACATCTATTGATTAATACTCATATGTAAATAAATTTTCAAAGAACAGAGCACACAACTAGGATCCCATAATCGGCAGTGAAGGATCCCATAATCGGCAGTGCTACTTACAGCTGGCCATGGTTCAGGAATGTTAGTTTTTGGGTTCTCCTTCTTCATCAGTTCATACTTCTTTCTGATTTCTGCAATGATCAAACATTAAAATCATATAGTTTGAATGATAAATGTTTCCTAGTAGTATAGATAATCTCTTATTGAGGGACAAATTTGCTTATCATTTTAAGCACAAAAACTAAATTTATACAAGAATCTGACAACCATCCTTACATGTTGCTGTCATTATGCCAGAGATATGTTTTCTATATAAAGTCCATTCATGTCAGTTTCACAATGAAGTACAATTTCTATATAAAGTCTATTCATGTCAGTTTCACAATGAAGTACAATTTTATTGCAATAAAGGTAAAAGTGATATACATCTCTATAAGTAACTTCAATTGTTCAATATAAGTCTATGACCAAAAATCAAATTACTTGAGAAGATTCAATATCCCCCAATTTTTTTTTTAATATGGCACATACCTGATTCATTATCTGTTATATTGTTATATATGGGTGAAAATTCTCAAAGTGATCATTAAATGTTTTAATGGAATCAGATTTATTATAGCCATTAGATAAATGCATGACAAACTTAAATAATTAATACATTAAACACTGTACTGCAATATAACCATTTGTATTCAAAGGCCATTTCTTTTTACCAGCTTTTTTTCTAACTGCTTAACATGGATTTTACTGAATTTCCAAGAAAGACAGTAACTCAGGTGGTACATTGATGGACTCAGTATCTGCTGGTCACAGATCTGATACTTGTTCATGTCAGCCCAGATCAGCTGCTTTGATGCATCTGTGGGAAAAGTGCTTAGCTCCCATTTCCTGGGCATGATGTAGTCAAAAAGTGCTGAAAATACTGTTAAATACAAACCTACCAACCAATTTATGAAGTTCAGTGGAGCTTACCTTTGTTCTTCTTGTGGGTGCAGCACTGATGGACCTCCAAGATGACCTCGCAAACAAGGTTGAATATGAAGTAAATACATATGATCCAGGTGGCCCACCATGGTGTATTTGCCTTCCCAAAGTCCAGGCCTATAAACAAGTTTGGAACTGAAAAGAAAGAAAAAATATATTCAAAGGACATGTATAAACCCAAAATGTTTTGCATATTGGAATTTCATGAAATATTCTGGACAAGTAACATATAATTTTACCTCCCCTGGCACAATTTTCGAATTGGTCAAGGCTGTTGGGCAAGAGAGGTTTATTCAAGCCCTAGCAATGCACTTTTTATAGGAAGATTAATAAATGATGCACAGCCCTAACAATTGTCTCATGGAAATTACAAATTCTGTTAACATTCCATTCTATATACAGCCTAGCATTGATAATGTACCATCCATAAATTCTTTTATGATAAACATCTTCTGCTGCCCAACACATGACTGAATCCAAGATATGCAAGCTCCTGGAAGAAATGTGCATCACATGCCATAATAATGGCTAGAAACTGATAAGTATTTTATACTGGTTCTACTTCGGTTCATCTCTTAAATTATGATGGACATCAATTCTATTCTTTATCACCAAAGCTTAATTACTGCTGTGCATTCTGTCTTCAAAGACAACCAATGAGAACCCCACAATATGTGGTCAAAGAAACATGTGCTCCTTTGATTAATATAGGTATCAAGTGAAGACATATTAGATATTGTCATACTGAAAGACCCCTCTTCTGACCACCCTGAAATGAAACCACTCCCCCAACCGTAACCATTTTTTCAGTCCCAAATTTTGGGTCTCAATTTTTATGTCATTTACTCTTCATAACTGCAAGCATGCCCCAATTCAGTATTGTGACTTCAGCTTTCACACTCAATCTCTGGAAGCTATCCCCAATTAAAGACTTAGAAATGTTATACAAAAGTGCACAAGCTAAGTAACCCATGTACAGCACTGAAATGCAGCTACTCCATCATTATGTAGTGAAAGGCATGATAATGAAAGGTAATTTAAATAACTACAATAAAGTTCTGGGGTGAGTGTTTCACAATCATCAAAAATGGATACTCCCTGAAGCCTTTAACAAGCATAATGAACACTTGCTTCAGTTAAAAGTAACTGTCGCTGTTCTTTCTATATATTTCTTTACATTTTGTGTGGATCTGTTTTATGCAAATTCATTTCTGTACATTTATATGTAGGAATAAATAATGATAAACATTGAGTTCCATAATGATACATTATTCCTCATTAACAAGCAGGATGCATTGTCCTCTGAACTAAGACTACCTCCAAATTAAGTACACTATTTCTCAGCCCTAACTGCATTCTTTACTGGGAGGTTTTACCATAGGTATGAAGAAAGTTAAATATTAGTGAATCTGTGAACTATAAAAGCAAACTCAGAAGGGCCAATTCAACAAACTTTGCATTTAGATTTTTGAAATGCTGAGTTAGGCCTTTTTCAAGCATTTAATATATCAGACATAAAATTAAATGGTCTCTTATTCTGTTATTATTTAAAAAGACAGATGGTCTGAAGGAAAAAGGTGGTTGTAATGACAGGTTACAGTACTTACTGGCCAGACAGAAGGCCACTGTCCAAAGCAGCCAATAAATCCAGTTCATGATGATCCTACAGCACGTACCCTCTGGACATCGGAATAGGCCAATAATGGGCTACAAATTAAAAATACTGATACTAATTTAAATTAGAATTTTTAAGCATTTAATCCTGAAATTTGGTTGACTTATACGCAGATGCTCTGAACTAAAAGATGTAAATATTGTGTACACCCATATTTTTCCAATTATTCATTTATAAAAAGTATAGAACAAGAATCCCAGTGAGTCTGATATTACTCACCTGACATACATGACATAACAGTTGACTATTTCACTAAGCATTAACTATTTCACTAAGCACACTAAATACAGTAGTTTAAGGACAAAACCTGAGCAAACCATCCCCCAAACTTTATATCATGTTGATCTGACCTACTGAAGTATCATTACTTTTAACTGGGTACCAATTTTGTTGTTACCCAAAATCACGAATTTAACGAACGAACAAAACATTAGCCAAATACGATGAAGCCCCCTTTCCCTTTTTTTCCTTTCTGTGTTTTATTCCAAGAGATCAACACCACTATTTGATAAATCAACATCATTTCTGTAATCTTGTATTTTATCCATGCATACTATATCCATATGAACAATATGACTGTAAAATATTAGAGCTATTGCTTGAAGCACAATTACTAATGAAATATTACCTATATGAGCTAATTGCAGCAGAGTATTGAAGTTCACACTTCACTGATTTTTGGAGAAAACCAATGACTCAACATCATGTTAATCAAGTCTTCTGGTATACACAAATGCTTGATGGGTAAATAATCATGAAATTGTTGAATTCAATAAGTCCAACATTCTCAAAGCCATGAATAATTAGGTCTGATCTTTCCTACATTTCCATGTGAGCCACAACTGATTGATAAAGTTTTCAGTCAAGTCTAGAGGCTGAAATTGGTTTGTACATAAGGTGGGCTCGAACAAAGGAGTGATTTCATTGTTTTTCAATTTAGTTAGAATGTTCACACTCTAATGGTCTCTGAATACATCAAATATGGACACTGACTGCTAACTGCATTGAGCAAGGGACAACTGGTCACATGCTTGGCTCACATGTGGAACGACGGCATTGTCTGAACTGATGGAGATCTAAGCTGAATTTTACTACTATTAAGCCATTGTGTTAACATCAGAGTTATCTCAGAATAATTGATGGTGCAACTTTTAAATGTTTAAAGGAAGAGATCATAAACATGTTCTTTAATAACTGATTAGCTTACTGTTATTGGTTGCATCAGCTCCCTTTAATGCTAAGTGTAAATAATTAATCTTGACAGGTGTTTGATTTGTGCTCATACAGGTAGTAGCATTATTTTAACCACTGAAGCCACTGCTGTTTCTTGTTGGCAAAGTTCTGTTTATTGTAGTCCTTATTTGTAATCCATCTAATTAAACACCTTCACATATGTCAACTTTCACAAGCAAAACTAAATTTAAGTGCACAAGAAAATGTATTTCTTTTTACAAACCACGAAAAACTGAGACCCACACTATTTTACTATATCTGAAACAAATTCTTTCTAAAGATAAAGGCAATATTATTAATCACAGTCCTTACTCATTACCAAAGTCATCCATGTTCTTGATGATACAAACCCATTTACCAAGTTCTTGATCCTATCAACCCATTTACCAAGTTTTATAGAAACTCAGTGAGAAAGTCATTAGATCTTGAGAGGTAACAAGTTTAGCCAATCAAACACAAGGTATGTCTGTAATATGTGCAGATCTCACTTATTATAGAACCTGTCCACAACAATGATATTCTTCACTTATGTACTATGGTGGTGCTGATGCTAACTGGCAATTCATTTTCCAGCAAGGTAACAAGCATAGCTTATCTGATATAAGATTACCTTATTAATATATTTTTGTTTTTCTAATGGCACTTTAAACAGAATACTGGCTATATCATGCTGAGGAAATGGGAGCTAAGGGTTTTTCTCAAGTATACATTAAGGCAGCCAACCCAGGCAAGCCTGGGTGGGTATCAAACCCACGACTCTTTGATTATCAGCCTAACACTCTACCAACTGAGATCTACCATGGCTCCCTCAGTAATATGCATAGATCTTGCTCATAATCAAACTTGTCCAACGGTTTGAGGACATGAAAATATTTAACAAATTTGATCAAAATTCAATTACAACATTGTTGCCTCTGTTTAAAACTCATCCAATCAGATGCAAGGTCACATGATTAATATGTGCAAATTTCACTCAGTCATGTTCAACCAAGATCTTGATATTTCTATATACCAAGTTTGATCACAACTGTATCAAAAATATATTCTCTCAAGGAAAAATGGTCAGCCAATCAAATGCAAGAACACCTTATAAAGATGCATACATAGGTCTCTCTTGTAATAAAACTCATCCCATGTCTTGACAATATTAGCAAGTCTGATTAAAATCAGGTCAGAAATACAGTCTCTTATGTGGTAAGGTCAGCCAATCATGCAAAATTACCTCATTAATATACACAGACATTGCTCATAATACAATATATATCTTCATGACATAAACCTACTTACCAAGTCTGATAAAAAGCATGATCAGAAATATAGTCGCCAAAGCATTGGCAAGCTCCACAAAACATGCAAAAATCACCTAATCAATATTCATGGATCTTGCTCATTAATGTTCTCATCCAAGACCTTGGTATTTAACCATAATTTACCACCTTTGATCAAAACTGGGTCAGTAATACAATCTCCACAGCAGTAACAAGCTCAACCAATCACCCAAGATTCATAGATGTTGCATATAATAGAACCTGTGTGACATCTTGATCATATGAGCATTTATTCAACAAAATCAAATAATAGATATGGCCTCCAAAGTGACAACAAGCTCAGCCAATCGGATGCATGATCACTTCATTAATATGCCTGAATCTTGCTCATTATCAAGCTCATCCAAGTTATTGACATTATAAGTCCATAATCCAAGCTTAACCAATTCAGATCAGAGATTATGGCTTCCAGAGTGGTAACAGCCTTAGCCACTCAGATCCAAGATCACTTCATTTGTATGTGTGGATCTTATTCATTACTAAAGTTGTCCATGGTCTCAACAATATAACCAAATATTCCAATTCTGATCAAAATCGGATCAGAAATAAGGCATCCAGAATGGTATGATCTGTAACACTTTAGGTCAAGTATCCAAACCTCTATTGCCTTAGCATAATTCCAAAATAACTGGGACTTCTTTCTGATTAATGTAAACCACACATTTTTTAGGAGCATAAGTTTTACATGGATTTGGCAAGGAAACTGGATTCACACAAATTTTATTCAAGGTCAAGTCATGCCACTATATAGTGTAGATTAAGTTAAACATAACCTGCAAAAATTCTATGTTGTGAATGAGCTGAATATTCCAGAATAGCAAAACAATTTACTGATGATGAAATATTATTACTTAAAGTAACTGAATTAAAATTATTGAAAATATTTTCATATTCTGCAGTTTTTGTTTTTGTTTTGTTTTTTATTAGTTTCTATACTACTTGCAAGGTTTTATATGTAACTGACAGAAGTGATATTGACTACCAAGAGTTGCTTCCCTTGAACTATGAACCCGATACACACACAAGACACGGCGAGTTTTCTTTGTTTTGATTCAACTGATAAAACCACAACAATTAACTCAATAACCACACATGCTACATGTTTAGATTTTAGAGTTTTTGGCATTAGACCTAAAGCAAGCTGGTCCAAACTGCACAAAGACAGAAGAAACTTTGCAAAGGTAGGATAAGTTAGAGATCTGGAGTAGAACAATGGCCAGGACACAAAATTTTAGGTCCAATATACAAAAAGAAGAAGTCCGATTTTCACCCTTTAGCACATATGCACAGTAAATTGCCAATCAAAAGTGAAATTTTATGTACCTAAACATTGTGATAAATAAAAATTTCTCTGAAACACATGTTCAGATACATTAAGAAGTAGGACTGTACCAAATACTGGTTATAACTATTCGGCCAAATACGAATAGATACCCATAACTATTCGGAAAAATACAAATACAAATAGTGACTGAATGCTCCGAAATAAAATAATTTTTTCAGCAGGTCTAATGACCTTTTAATTAACTATAAACTAACAACGAACACATGAAGGTTCAAAGTAACTAAAGAATTACCAAAATATCAAAGTGCTACAGTTAAAACGTCTTAATAATGCTTTATATGTTAACCGATGAATAGCATGATACAAATTTTCAAATGCAGTCCAACAGTTACTGCTGCATGAAGAATACAGTAGCTTTTAAAAAAAAATGAGTCTCTCAACAGTGTCTGTCAGTAGACAATATCTGTTGTCTGACAAGGTTGTGCCAGCAGCACTGAATAGATGTTCACGTGGACACTTGTTGGAGGAGCTGCTAGATTACGTTGGGTGCAAGAACAGAGTAAAGGAAATCTGTTTGCATCGGTCTGCCACTATGACACTGGATCAATATCCCTCGGGATACAAGGCTCATTCAGAAATGTTTTCAACTGGTTGTCGATACAAATTGAGGTACTCTTTTTGGATTACAATGAGTCTGCTGTTGATGAAGGTGGGCCTAACTGTACTATTCGTATTCGGCTGCATCATACTATTCGGCCGAATATGAATACCTTGTTTAATAAACTATTCTGGGCCAAAATGAATACAAAGCGAATATTTGGTACAGGCCTATTAGGAAGTAACCCCAAAATACATTTTCTACTCCTGTTTCAAGCAAAACTGAGAAGACTCTCCAGGGGTCAAGGAATTAAAGTTCATGTAGAAGTGAAAGTGAGCATTGTAGACACAAGATCAAACTTACGATAAGGAGGACGCAGCAGAACACAATCAACCCCAGAATAGGATGTGCTTTCTGGGGCAGTTCTGGGAACTGGAATGAAGAAAACAATTTTACATGAACAACATTCTCTCTTCAGTTTTTAAACAGAAATAGTGTTTATGCAATTATGCAATGCACACTTAGAGATGCAGGTCTGATAGATATACATAACATGAAAGTGTATTCTAAATATGTAAAGCAATGATATCTTTGCCAAAAAAATGTCACATGATATCATTTGATATGATGAACCCTTCCAAAAATGTTAAAGTCAGTACTTTAAAAATTTCCAGTCCCCTAGCCCTCTCCTCAGTTTATTAAATTTATAATCAAATGCTTCCCATTGTGTTGCAAGTCTTGCAAATTCATTACTCATGACACAACAGATTCCCAATTCAAGTATTGGAGTTTATCATTTCAGACAGAGGGACCTTTACTATACTTTCTAGTGTAGAAATATCTGACCATAATGTCACAAACAGAGGATCTCAAATGGGTAACGATTTAATATTGAATTTGTGAAACGAGCTGAATAATGTCCAGCTTTTGCAAGTCTTGGCGAGCAAAAGCTGGACATTATTTAACAAGTTTCATAGATTTAATATTAAATCGTTACCCATTTGAGATTCTTTTTATCACATAGTTTTATTTCAGGGGAAATTATTTAGATAGAAAGAAGAACAAATAATTTCATTCATTCTGACAGATACTGTACCTTTCATTTGTTGTGCATAAAAAGTAGTCCCAAACAAAGTTGAAATAATAAAAGTATATGATGCATTTTGATAACTATAAATCAAAGAATAATCGTCCATCCAAATAAACAGAACACTTTACAAAAGGCAGAACATTTGTTAACACCAAATGTCTAATGCGTGTGATGTCACATTGTTTGATACGGTGTACAGTACCAGTTGGGTTCGTCTACACAACACAGTGACAGTGTTCATGTTGAAATTTTCCACATCACAACTAAACGTTACATTGTTGCGATATTTTTGTGAGAAGATTACTGGATGCAGAAATACAGATATATACGGCAATGTATTTGTGACCGGATATTTGCAGTATTTGATTCGGAACATTGGATTGTACAGAAGATGTAAACAAATCTCTTTTTGAGTTGGAATTGGATTACATATTTACCGCATAAATATGCTGTGTTTGGATAAGTTCTGTCAGTTGGGAAGACCGGTTTATGTCTACATTCTTCTGTGACCAAAGGTGAGTTTATTTACTTCAGTAAGTTCACATTTACACCAAGCTTGTATATAGGGTCGATTCCATGCTACAGATATACCGACCATCCATCCCCACCCCCACCCTCGTTTTCATCTAAGCAATAGTTTTACTTGTTGTTATTGTTCTTGTCATGGGGGTTTTGCCATTTTTCATGTTTTGATATGTTATACATGACATAACAAACCCCTGTGGGGGTAAATTGGCAATATTGAGATTGGACGAGACCATTTTTTTCCAATTCCCTTTCGTGAGTCGAATAAAAAAATGGCAGCCAAAAATGTTCATTCAAAACAAACAATTCCAGAAGGAGGGGTTAAAAAAGTTTCCCCATGATTGCAGCCAATCAATAAAGAGAATACTGCGCACAAGAATTTCATGGGCTTATTTGGACCAATCAGAATCACATAGAGTGATATGTTCACACGTATAATATAAAAAATATGAAACTGCACACACTGTAGGAAAAGTGTACCGACTATGTGATAAATATTATTATGCAACTGTCCAATGAGCAACAAAATGTTGTAAACTGATGATTTTATTGAATAAAGCATTCTGTAAAATAAAATGTCAGTGCA
This sequence comes from Megalonaias nervosa, assembly GCA_016617855.1. Lineage (NCBI taxonomy): Eukaryota > Metazoa > Mollusca > Bivalvia > Unionida > Unionidae > Megalonaias > Megalonaias nervosa. The sequence goes on from JAECUM010004492.1 coordinate 35,176, forward strand.
TATATATATATGTATATATATAAGGAATCTTCACAATTATCTCATCTTTTACTTTTAGCTTATTATTTGCAACTGTGTTCCATCTTCATAATGATGTTTATGTGAGACATAAAGTGACCCATGTTATAAGTAAGGAAGTCTTGTACTGAGATATGTTTCAACAAGGATTTGTAATAAATAGTACATAAAAAGAAACAAAAGTCCCATGACATTATTTTTTTTGGATAAAAACACTATGACAATCCATTCAAAATGGCTACCATGGCAACAGAAGTCTTCTGGTTAAAATCCATTTCAATGTGACTTTCTGTTTAATAAGAGTGGTGATAACCTGATTTTCAAGGATCTATGACCAGAACTGCATTATGTGGTGGCAGTATATTGAGGGAATTTACAGTTGGGGATTAATGTACATGTACATAACTACAATTAAGAAACTCTGATAAATTACTGCAATAAATTCACCTTAATATTTCTCACTGATACTAACTTACAGTCAAATAATTTGTACATGTTCTTATTCAATATTGGAAATTTTTCGGAAAAGAATTAAAACAGCATAGTACCTATATAAACTTCATCCCTGGTGCTTTCTTTTAAATTGCAGCAAAGGTGTTAAAAATGAAAACTTCTATTTTTTTTTAATTTTGGTCATTCTAGAGCCACCTTTTTGTGTGGGACCATTAGCAGTGTGATTATACCATTCCCTGGGAATTGTTATGTTATATCAACCATACTAACACTACCAGTACTGGTACCAGGTGCTGCAGCAATAACCCAACTGTCATCATTTATATATTTCTTTGTTTCCTATAGCCCCTTAATACACAATACTTGCATTTATATCTGCTTCATACTATCAGTCATTATCAACTTCAATGACTTGAGTATCCTGCATGTAAAAAATATTCTTTAATTCTTTAAAATTCTTTAGTTTAGAGTCCTATCAAAGCATGATGCAATCTTATCAATAAGAAGCCTGCTGCATGGCAGTGATAAAAACAAGCAAACTGATGATTTAGTGGCCTTGCCTAATAGTTGGCACACAGTGAACAAAACCTGCAAACACCATACAGTTACTTTTAACACTTTTTATGACAAGCTGATGATGTTTACATGCATTCTTTCAAAATGTTACAGAAAACAATATATATGAGTAATGTGATCAGGTATGTATTGTCAGAAAAACAAATTTTACTGACACTTTACTTTTTTTAATCATAATTGGTACTAAGACAGAATGACTAGATAAAGGCCCCCAGACCCTCCCAACTGACTGAAATGCACTGCCAAAGCTGCTGGATCTGCAACTGGAGAGAGATGGTGGGCAACAGAAAGAGAAGCCAAGCAGGAGTTGATAGAATCAGAAAAGAAGACCGAAAGGGAGAAATTAGAGATAAAGCGACAGGTAGAGCGAGAAAAGGGGGAAGCCAAAGAAAGAAAAATGGCTTTTAAGAGGGAGAAGATAGAGTTAGAAAAATAGGCAGAAAAGGAAAGGATAGAATGGGAAAGGGAAGCAGAGAGGGAAAAGATAGAGTTAGAAAAGCAAGCAGAAAGAGAAAAGGTACAACTACTAAAGGAAGTAGAGGATAGGAAAGTAGAAAGGGAAAAACAAGTGAGGTTAGAAGCTTTGGAGATAGAAGATAGAAATAGGGAGAGGGAGTATCAAAGAAATTCTGAGTTATTGAAACCAAAAGGGAGGGGAAACATAATGTTAAACTGAGAGGTCCATAATTGCCCCTATTTGAAGACGACAAAGATAACACGGATAGTTAGCTAAACAGGTTTGAAAGGTACGCTACTGTACAAAAATGGAAGAAAGAGGATTGGTTGCTTCATCTTAGCGTGTTGTTGAAGTGTAAAGCATTAGATGTGTTTTCTTGTTTACCCGTGGCTGATTCGCTAAATTACCTCATGTTGAAAGAAGCACTTCTGAAGAAATATGAGGTAACCGAGCAAGGGTTTCACAAGAAGTTTAAATATAGCAAACCCAAGAGAGGCGAGACATTCACCCAGTTCACCAGTAGGACGTGCAATTACTTGCAGCGATGGGTGGAATGTGGTAAGGTCGTCAAGACATTTGAGGGTCTTGTTGATTTCTTGCTTCGGGACCAGCTATTGACAACTTGTGGGAAGGAATTATATTTATTCTTGAGGGAAAGGTCCTTCACGAGTATATATGGCATGGCCACACGGGCGGATTCATTTGCTGAAGCTCGGGGAGGTACTCAGAAAGTCATCTTGCGAGACGGCAAAGGTGGGAATCAGGCTAAGGACCAAAAACCCAAGGAACCTAAAAACCTGGTAGGGATAACCACGGATTGCGTAAGGACAAGCAATGTTTCACTTGCAAGGAGTGGGGTCATATCTCCCCCAATTGTCCTAAGCAGAAGGGATCAGTCCAGACAGTCGCGGTGGCCATTGAAGGCAGACGGTCAGTAGATGGAAAACTCGATGTTTCCCAGCAGGCTAACCAGGAAGCAGTGTATGAGTCAGTGGTAGGTGCAAGGATCGGTCGTGACACTATCCAATCGATTGGCACATGTATTTTCCCCAAGGCAAGGGTACCGATGCCGAATGGCACTGTCAATGGACAACAAGTGACCGTTTTACGAGACAAAGGGTGCACTAGTGTAGTCGTGAAACGAAGCCTCGTTCGTGATGACCAATTGCTTGGATTTAAATCACCTTGTATGCTACTGGACTAAACAATCAACCACATTCCGGTTGCAAGAATAGTTATCGAAACACCTTTTCTGACCGGAACTGTTGAAATGCTGTGCATAGCCAACCCGATCTATGAACTTACGATTGGCAATGTACAGGGATCTAGACTCCCAACCATGTCTGACTTCCGATTCCCGAACATCCAATCAGTGCAAACCAGAGCTCAGGTAAGGAAGGATAACAAACCTCTATGTAAATTAAAAGTACCGGAAGCCATTACTGATATCTCCCGCAAAGAATTTCTGAACGAGCAAGAATGTGATGCATCTTTAAACGCGACAGTAGAGAAAATGTTGTTGGGTACTGTGAGGAAGTGTAAGAGCTGGGGGCCCTCTAAATTTCTACTTTGAAAGGGTTTAAAGTACAGGGAATATACTAAGCCTGATGTTAGGAAGTTCTTGCAACTAGTTGTTCCCCAAATATTCAGGTTGCATGTACTCAAGGTGGCACATGAGTCGGGTATGGCAGGCCATTTGAATATGAATAAAACAACAGTGAAGGTATTACGAGAATGTTATTGGCCCAAGGTTAACAGTGACGTAGCATGATTTTGTCGACCGTGCAAGGTCTGTCAGAAGACAGTCTCAAAGGAATCGGACTACATCATTGACATGGAAGGTAGGTTCAATATGCAGAAACTTCACATGGAAAGACCTAGTCAAACAACTGATAAAGGGGTCTTGAATGTAGTATGTATAGCGGTGATAGAGGATAGGTTATGTGACGAATCAGAATTCGTCTCCAGTACCGAAATGCCCCTTCAATACCCCACCAATGTAGGGAAAGAAGGTATAGACCAGATCAATGTATGCCCGGACTTGTCTGAGGGTCAGCTTACACAGATCTTGGAGGTTTTGTCCCAATACCTGGACGTGTTTATGGACAAACCAGGCCGTACTAGATTGATTCAACATGAGATCAAGTTGAATACCTCAGAGCCGATCAGGATTAAAGGATATCAAATACCCTTTAATGCGCGGGAGACAATCAACGAAGAAGTGGGGAAAATGTTAGCCCAGGAAGTGATCGAACCTTCCAGTTCCCCATACTCATCCCCTGTTATTTTAGTCAGAAGGAAAGATGGGACAAACCGTTTTTGCACTGACTTTCGGCAACTGAACAAAATCACCATGTTCGATACATAGCCAATGCCAGACATAGAAAGCTTATTTTCAAAGTTGGCAGGTCATAAATACATTTCCAAGTTAGACCTTACCAAGGGATATTGGTAGGTACCAATTGCTGATAATGCCCGCAAGTTAATGGCATTAGCAACTCCCAAAGGTCTTTATCAATTTAAAGTCATGCCTTTCGGTTTAGTCAACACCAGTGTGTCGTGCATTCGTCTCATGCGCAAACTGTTAAATGGTATGGAAAATGTCGACTGTTTTGTAGATGATATCTTTGTTTCTACATATACCTGGGATGAGCATGTTAAGGTATTAAGGGATCTGTTCAATAGACTTCACACTGCTAATCTTACAACTAGGCCCACCAAATATAGTATAGGATATTTTAACCTAGAATGTTTGGGCCACCCAGACAAGATAGGAGCAATCAGAGATGCACCTAGAGCAGAAACCATGAAACAAGTAAGATCTTTCCTAGGTTTGATTGGGTTTTACAGGAAATTTGTTCCCAATTTTGCGACTATTGCCAGCCCATTAACAGACTTGACTAGGAAAGGGCAACCGAATAAAGTTTCCTGGGGGGTGTGCCAGGAAAAAATGCTTTAAAACAGAAACTGATAAGTGCACCAATCTTAAAGTTGCCAGAATTGAACAAAACTTTTGTGTTGAGGACTGATGCGTCCAATATGGGACTTTGGGTTGTTTTGCTACAAGAGCAAGAGGGGATGAAATTGCCCATTGCTTATGCATGTAGGAAATTGCTCTCTAGGGAGCAAAACTACTCTGTGATTGAGAAGGAGTGTCTAGCTTTAGTTTGGGGATAGGAAAATTCCATACATATCTTTCGGGAGGGAGTTTATCTTACAAACGGACCATCAGCCGCTCTTATACTTGAACAAAGCAAAGGTCGCCAATGCAAGATTGATGCGTTGAGCGTTGTCTTTGCAACCGCATAGTTTCCGAATCAAGGCGATTCGAGGGTCAGAAAATGTGAGTGCTGACTTTTTAAGTAGGGTATAATTAGCAGATCATTTTTGTTTGGTTTTCAAAATTGAATGTTTTAATAATTGTTTATGTTCACATTCCGTGATTCTTCTAAAAGTGTTGCCCCTTTTTTTAAGGGGGGAGGTATTGTCACGGAATTGTATAAATCCCTCTATTTATTAAATACATGTACTCGGGTTTTGTTTTTTGTGTACAACTATACCCGAGGGTGATTTATGTGTATTGTACAATATTTTGAAATAATGAGTTTGGTTCATCCCTGCTGCATGTGCAAAGTGCTCTCGATGGGAAAAACCGATCTACATCTAGTGCACAGACAATATAGGCTGCATCGTCTGTGTATAAATGCCTCACCGTAAGACTAAAATCTTTACATTATGGAACATCTTGTCAGTAAGCAGTCTACTTAGGGACTTGTACATCTTCAGCTGTAGAGGTATGTAAGTTATTTATTAATTTCTTATGTATATTATTTCTTATGTATACTGTAGCTATGTACTACCACCTTTACTTTTGTATATTTTCTATGTAGCTTTGGCTTGCGTGGTGTAATGCAAATATTTTCAAGTCGTGTTTGTGACTTAGCAAGAGCTTTATATAAACAATATAAAGTTGCATTTTTTTATAGAAATGTTTAGTACCATAGGAATCTTGTCGGACACAGCTAGGTTCACTTCTGAACCTGTTTATTATTTTGTAATGTTGTGCCGATAATATAATTTGTATAACTTACCATATATAACATCATTATGTGTTATCGTATATGCCCATGTCATGAATAGTACACGGTGTTAGATGTATTTTCAGCTGATTAGAGTCAATGTGGTACCAGCTGTAGAGCTAACCATAGAAGTTGACCATAGCAGCTGTAAAGCTGAACCATAGCAGCCGTACAGCTGAGTGAACAGTGTTGCTGGTCGAGTAACAGGTGATCGGGCATTGCTGACCAAATTGGTGGGCGCTGATTGCTTGATTGACCAAGGAACTGAATGGTGGTTGGCGACTACCTATAATGCTGATTGCCTGATTGACCAGTGTGACTGGTAGCCAAGTGTGCTAGTGATGGAGTGTTTTGTGTTACTCCATGCATGTAATCTTTTAGCCATGGGCTAATTTTGGGATTTGTTATACCCAGTGTTTTGGGATTGTATAGATATTTTGTATGATATCTGTCCCTTTTGTTTACATCATTTTACTATTTGAGTAAAGTACCTCATTTTTCACTATTTGAGTGAATACATTTTACTATATGAATAAAATACATCATTTTTTACTATTTTGAGTAAAATGCATCATTCTTTTCATCTTGTGAAATTACTGTGAATTGTTCACCTTTGTCCTTGTACTGTGTAAGGTCATTTATTTGTATTTACATTTGTTGCATTATTAGGTTCATGCAGATTGTGTTAATTTGTCCAATATTTGGATCTTATGCAAGCATGTTTTAATCATAATTCTTTTCTCATTCAAGTCATTCATCAATAAACACTGTATTTGTATTGCCATCAAAAGTGTTCTGTTATAAATCTGAAATCCAACCCAGTTATCTTGTTACAAAAAGGTCAATCATTGGTCACCCCCAAAGTATGTACATCCAACGAAAGATTGACTGGTGAATGGACCATTTGTCATAAATGGTCTGACTTTTTCTTGACAATATCAGCCAGGACATTGAGCCTGCCAGGAATGTGTCTGATGTTGTGTTGCAAGCACCAATATATGAACTGCCAAACCAGAATGCACAGCTCAGGTAATTAGGTTCCCCACTGCATAAGGAGGTAGGTCATCACCACTGAGTTGTCTGACATAATTCAGATAACTTTCCTGTTTTTTCCCTGAAAATGAGAGGAATTGATTATAGTCTTCCTTTCTAGAAGGTGAAGAGATATATCCTCCAAGCCCAATGTGCCGTTGCAGTATCGAAGTCTGGCAACATGTGGGCTTCCCAATCATACATACTGGCATCTGTACACACTGTTATCTTCTGGCTGGGGGATCTCCAAAGGAATTCCTCTCATGGGCTGACTGTAGTTGTGCCACTAAACCAGGAATAATATTATTTCATCCATGATTCTAATCTTTGCTCAAGTGGACTGGAAAAGGGGTGAGCTAGCAATGTAAGTTGTAAAGGACACATGAAAAAGACAGCTCAGTGTTGTCAGGTCCAATGCTGCATTGTATAATCCAAGGAGGTGCAAAAACTCTCTTGCCTCAAGCCACATCCTGTTGCAAGTAGACTCCAAGTTCAACAATACGCATCACTCAAATGTGAGGTAGTTGTACAAAATTGAGATTGGTCATAAAATTCCTTACTGAGGTCAACAAAATGTCAGGATGGACAGAGGTCTGACTTTTCCCAGTTGACTAGAAAACCAAGATGATAAGGATTGGAAATTTTCCCAAACCCTGACTAGAATAAAACTTATAATATGTTTTTGAAGAATGTCATCAAGATGTGCTGCCACTGCTGTTGGTGAAATCCACCAGAACTGGGTGACGATTTAGTTCAGAATCAAAATCCTTGTGAAAACCCATGCAATGATGTTTAGGCTGAATGGGAGAACTCGAAATTGATAAATAATTTGGCTGTATGCAAGTCAAAGAAATTTTTAGGACACCAGCTGTATAGGGATGTGGAAGTATACACTGATCATGTTAAAATGATTGCAAACTTGTCCCTTCTGATGGAGAATCAACTGAGTCATTTCTATCTTGAACTTCAGCTGTAAAATATATTGATTGTGCCAGCTTAGGCCGATAACAGGCCTGAATTTGCCGATGGCTATTTGTACAAAGAAGAGCCCACTAGTGGATTAGCGACCAAATCTCCTGTTTATCTTCTGTGACTAGCAAGAGAGGATGAGAGGGATGGGGGGGTGTAGATAAATTAGATCTGAAACTCCTACGAAACAACTTGGTTCACTAATTTTCTGGAAACTGAATGGTCCAATGAGAATTAAAGTGCAGGATTCTACTGCCTGCCAGTGGACTGTCTGCAGTTGGTCGGGGTTTAGTATAATGCTGTCACCTGACATTGGATTGGTGTTGTTATTGGTTCTGTGTTTCTCCTGAGAATGATCCCTTGTCCTTTTGGTGCTTGTATCTCTTTGTGGGGGGTAGAGATTGACTGGGTCTAAAGCAAGCATAGGAAACTTCCTCCAGGACGTGGGCCAGGTAAGTAATTTTTAAAGCCACAGCCTACTTATGTAAATTAACGCATAAAACCATGTCAAGGGCCAGATCTGGCACATGGGTTGTATTTGCCCACCAATAGTCTAACCTATATCCTCTCCACAGTTGGGAATGAGTAGGATAGATTGTCAAGAGGATCCACATACTATGTGGGATATCCACATCTACCTGTACATTTCAGTGTGAATAGAACAGAAAAGAGAAAATGCCATCTTCATTATACAAGTCCTGGTAGCTACCCAACTAGTAGGCCATAAAACAAAGACAGGCCATATTAGACGGACCTGTCATCCCAGTAGGGACGGCTTGCTCACGGGGAGCATGGAATGTACTCATACAGACCATGTAAATGACCATATGGATGCCTCAGGATCTTTTCAACTGGCTATGCCATAACAGTTGTGAAAAGGATTGATCTTTCATTGAAATCCCTGTAAAGGTATTGTATCAGCCACATCATGGAAGTGGAGAAATGATGAATCTATTATTGAGTTCCCTGTTCAACTCTGGTACCGACCTTGCCTTATTAGTGAGAAAGTGGATGGACCGATCAATAAGGTTCTTGGAAGTGTTTCAGAACTGGCCAAACTGTAAGAGCATAAAGACAGAAGAATCTGTCACTAAGACCCCATATAGTTCAATACTGTATGGCCCCATGAGCCTAGTTTGGTACAGTTTTCAGACCAGATTTATCTATGGAATGTATCTGGCTCAGATGACTGGATGGCTTGGCAGCAAGGTATCATACATGTCATTTCTTTTACTGATGGATCATAAATATTCATAATGAACCCCAAGTGTCTCGACTTACAGACCCAAAGGCCATTACTACAGACCCAAAGGCCATTACTGGATAGGTGGGGGGACTAGCATCCAGTGAGCTACCCAAAAATGGGGTACACTCACCCATACTATCATTATTAATAACTGAGGATTGCAACAGACCTAGAGGCAAACTTTGCCTCTAACAGAAACTGCATCACCGCCTCCTAGGTGGTGATTGCAAAACCTTGCCACCTGGCTCTTCCACTTTCACCACTTTGGTTATCATAGCTGATGGCACTTTCCATCTCTGTTTTGGTTATGTCGGGGGTACCCAACAATGTCCCCCATTAAGCTCTCCACTGGTTCAGTTCTAGGATGAATACTCAAGATATTGTATTGTTTAATGCTGGGTTTTATCTTTCCCTATTATTATTGTTTTGCATAGAATAGTAGACCATATATCTTTGGATCAAGTCATGCAAATGCTGCATGTCCCTGAAGAGGTGTGCAAGCAAGGCATGAGTCATGGTTGTGCTCATGAGCTTTATATTTTTTGCAATTGGAACATTTTGTTGTCATACTTGAGATTCTGAAATGGCAAGAACAAAAATGTTCATAAACTGAGCACAAATAAATGTGTTAATATGTCACCAAAACAACACCTGTTATCAACAGAATGAGTGAGAATATGTTAAGAGCATGATTAGCATGAAGTACAATATCCAACAACAATACTCTATTGAAGCATACAGCCCAAAATAATGAAGTTCACAAATGGTCATTCCACCTAAAGATTGAAACAAATAATACATACAACCTGTGGTAGATATGTTATTAGGTACAACTGATCCAAATTTGATGGCTGATGGTCAAAATTCAGAAGATACTGAATGGATTCTTGAGAGATCTCTGCATGATGTTGACAATCAACAGCAAAAAATTAAAACTAACAATACCTGTTGGTGTAAATGGGAGGTAATGGGCATATACGATATAGACACAGAAGACCATTTTTGGCTTTATGGAAGTCTGGATTCAGGAATTAGTAAGCATATATACCTAATGTTAATGTGATCAGGGGAACAGATATTAAGAAGAAAGGCACAAGTGCAAAGCAGTTTTGTGAGGCATTCAAAAGACCATTCTTTCTAGAAAAAGCAGAAGAAGTAACTAAGTAGGTACAGAATTTAGCACCAGTGCCTCTACCTATGGGGAGATAAATCTTGTCAGACTTCCACCTATGCAGGCTGTCAACGTTTAGTACTTTTATTGCTAAAATAGTGCTTCAGAGGGCTGGATTTGCGAGTTAGGGGTCATACTCCTAATGTATTATGATTAGGTACTGTATCTGAAGAAGAAAACCTGCAAATGGAATCCTGCCTTGTTCCTCATAGAATAATTAATCACTACAGCAGAATATAATTAGACAGATGTCTGTTGTATGTGCGAGAAAGACAGAAGTGCTCACCTGGCTGTAACCGCCAACCTCTACAAAGATACAGATGATGGAGATTATCACAAGAAGTACCACCATAGCTGTGCAGCTGAAGTGACTCTGCAATAAAAAATTAGCAACTAATTTAATAATCAGCAATATCACTTTGAACATAATAAAATAAATCAATCAAAAGAACAACTTTGTATGGATATGTAAAAGACTCAGACAACTAATACATTGTACATATATGCAACACTCAGACAACTAATACATTGTACATATATGTAATACTCGGACAACTACTACCTTGAACATATATGTAATACTCAGACAAATATGCACATCCTTTAAATGATGAAAGAGATGAATGTTTTGTATCAACTGATTTCTTTTTAAAGACTAATGATCTACTTAAACAGCCTTCTAGAAGTACATAATGGCTTTAGTAAAGAGAAGAACAAACGATCATAATTAGCTGACTGCTAGAATGTATATAATGGCTTGATTACAATGATCAACTAAAGGCCATAATTAGCTGACTGCTAGATTGTACATAATGGTTTTATTAAAATGATCAACCAAAGGCCATAATTAGCTGATTGCTAGATTGTACATAATGGTTTTATTAAAGAGATGAACTAAACAACATTATCCGTTGAATGCTAAATTGTGCATTTGGGATAGAATAAAGCTAAAACCTGAACTATCAAACATGTAATCAAGAGTTGATCTAAGAACACATGATACACTGAAAAACCTTTCATCAATGCATAATTATTTTTTTCATTAGACTGAAACCATAGCAAGTTGACATTACATATTTTAATTTCTTTTTCTATAGCTTCTGCCAAATTAGTCCCCCCCACCAGCACTCTTGATTTGCAAACCCAGCAAATGCATAAGTATTCATGTTCTGAAAACAATAATGTTCGTCATGTTCATGACTTTAAGAATTACACTAAATTTCAATTCAAATAGTCCCCAAGAAGCATGAAATTATTTCTTTAAAGTATCATTAAGACCTGGATTATGGTGTAATTGTTCTTAACAATCAATTAGCAGTCTTTCATTTTGGACACAAAATTCTATCAGGAAACTCATATATACCATATATACTTGGTTATTAAGTCCAGTCAAACAACACAGATTTTGTTGTGCTAATGCTTAATGTGCAGGAAGATCAAAGTCTGTGTTGTTTGTTGTACTGATTACTCCTAACAAACTGCACAGATCCAGATCAGCCTGTTCATAATGCCACAGCAGATATGGGTCCGTGCAGTTTGCAGTTGGATTTGAATTATAAATGAGTACGTATGGTATATTGTTTAAATACCTACAGTTCAAAGTGAATAGTGTCATCAGGTTATTCCTATTAGAAATATCTTATTTATAATCATCTATATTCACTAACAGCAATGTGGTCCCAAAAACTTTCTTGTAAGAAAAATGAATTGTTTATAGCAGCCACTTGTCCTACAAGTCCAATCTTTCTTGCCATCATAAGTGGCTATTAAATACAAATTATAAATTAAACCTCTTGTAAATGATGTTGTGGAATGCTGGAAATCAAACTCATTCCGAGTCTCATAAAAATGAGGGGTGTGTGTGTGTGTGTGTGTAATTTGGATTATTAACATAGCTTTAAAAAATTTTCTGTCATATCGCTATGATGTCTGCAGTGTGGCAGTTTATAGTGATGTCTAGCACTGGGACATCATGCTGCAGACATGTAGCATGATGTCCCACCCGGTCACACTATCCTGACACCAGGCCAACCAGTCCTAACACTAACCTCTTAATGCTGAGCACCTAGAGAGGTAGCTTTCTGCACCATTTTTATAAGACTTTGGTATGATTCAGCCAGGGTTCAAACCTGCAACCTCCTGCATCTGAGGTGGACGCTCTAACCACCTAGGCCACCATGCTAAATTCTGTTTAAATCCAACAATTCTAGGTAAAGATAAGGTATGGACACCAAAATTTAGGAGGACAGCCAATCATGGACTATCAGTCCTCTAAATAATGATGAAGAAGGCTGTAAATCACACTCTTATGGTGTCTTGACAATATTAAGCTGCATGCCAAATATGGTTAAAATCAAACAACTCCCAATAAAGTTATTTTGTTGTTAATCCATATTGCTGACAGATGGTCATACAGTAGTCTCCCTCTTGAACTGGCCCCCCCCACCAGCGGCCACCCGCTCCTTATGGACAGAATCTGTCGGCACCGACGAGTATGTGTTCAAAAGTACTCCTCAAGAAAGGCCACCCCGCTAATGCGACCAGCATATTAGTGCAAAAATATCAAATTTACCCCTCACAAGCGGCCACATTTTATTTTGTAATATGTATCCAGAACCAGTATTTTATTCATAACGTGTGTTAAGTAATCCGATTTCTGTTTCCCGATGTCAGGTTTTTGTTACTTAAAGAAGTGTTGATTAAAGTACATGTACCACTAAGGACTCAAATTTTAATCCATACAAAAAGGTAAGTACATGTAATCTGATTAGCCTTACTGCTGTGTTATCATGAGATGTCCGGTTTAGTCACTCTGATAATTGTTAAGATTACAATTACTGAGCAGTAGTAACAGCTGAGAAGTGGCGGTATTGATATACAATACACAAGTCAGCGGGAAAATGGTTTGATAGCCTTTATGGCTTCCCTTAGTAGGATGCTGAGCTTGTTCACTTTCATAATTAGTGGCTATTTATTACTGACAATAATTGTCAAGTTTACAAATCCTAATGGCTGCGAGGTGCTATTGTTCAGGTCAAATCTGCATACATATCGAAGCCGTTTTGGTTCCCTCACTTAGTGTAAAGAAATGTAAACACAGTATGGTACCAGACTGCAACTAATGAATCACGTGACAAGATCGCTACCTTTAAAAACACATGGCATTTTGTTTAAATGCAGAAAAATTGTTTTATCAGTCTTGTAGTTGGCAACATTGATGATTACAACCGGATGTAATTGTCAAGATCATAGCAGGGTCATCATAGGCTAAAAATAGATTTTGTACAGACACACACACAGAAATTAAACTTGAACAAAACAGGATACCAGACAAAGACTGAAAAATCACGTGACAACACATTTATCACTTCCTTACGAAGAAGGCATTTTGTCTGCTCTACAACAGTTTCGTCTGCATAATTAAATCGCATACAGTTAGCAACATTCAAATAAATCATTACCAAACATTAACATGTCATCATGTAAACGAAGACGATTATTTTAGAAAAAAGTCGGTTATTCTACTGGACGACATCGGGTGAGGTGGGGAAGGGGACTTGCCAAACAATTTTAGGTAGAAAAGACTCGAATAAAACAATTTTATGTTGAAAAGACTCAAATAAACAACATCATAACCGATAAGAAGGTTATTCAGCAGCAGTGGGAAAATGGAGCAAACGAAAGAGAATTATGTATGTACCAAGATTTAAATGACGTTTCTGAATGGTTTTGCAATGTGCATGACAACAACACCCGCTCACATATCACGCTTACGCCAAGAATAAGAACTATTAATGCATATTCAGTTGAAATAAGTCTATTATTATAACAAGATGAACCTTTTAATAATTAATGTTACTTTTAAACGAAGATATTAAATGCTTTGAAGAATGTAGCTTTCTTACTACATACAGTACATATACTTCTCACAAAAAATTTAGTTCCCCTCTGGAAAGGCCACCTGTCTTATAAGGCCACTTTCCCGGTGCAGAAGGGGTGGCCGTATAAGAGGGGGACCACTGTGTGTATATATATATATATATATATATATATATATATATATATATATACATACACATATACATAGAGAGAGAGAGAGATGAACTGACAGACAGACAACCAATGTGATTCCTACAGGGCTCCACTGACTTTGCTCTGTGAGGTTTTACCAAAGCCCTCTTCCACTGCAAGTTACTGAACTTATTTGAAGCTATCTGTGTTTCCAACATCAATGTAGCCTTACCACCACCCAGTATCTCTGTCCACAGAGTCTGCTGTTGGGCCACATGGTGGTGTAGTACTTCATCCAGATCAGACCAATAGGAGCAAAGAAAACCCAGGCCAGCAGCATCAAGCACCCTGCAGGTAAAAACCAAAATATAGCAGTATCAAGATGGAAAATTAGTGAGAGACAGAGAGAGAAGTGAAGGAAAAGGCAGGTCATATCTTCCGTTTCTTTCTTTAAAACTCTAGCGAGAATTTTTTGTAAATATACTACAATTTTAATGTGCTTTCCTGGGTTTTTATGAATGTGACACATAGTGTCAATCACAATACAATCATCTATGACACAAAACTGCATTTTTAATTTATTACTAATTATCTGGAGTAATTTCAGGTACGCAATTGTATTTTATATATTTAAATGCAGGATCATTACATGCTATAGAACAGACAAATATACATATAAATACAAAATATCTATCAATGTACACAAGGTCAAACTATGGTGAATGTGATGTTCCATTTAATATCCAAATATCTTAATATCAAAAGATTGAAAAACAAAGCTACAAATTAAAACCTGATACCAAACACATAAATGATGTAATTAACCTTCAAACAAATTTTAATATCTACAAGAAATAAGAAGCTACAGTTAAAAATCCAGTGCCTATTTAAATTCATAGTCCACTGAGTATTTATAAAATGAACACATGACCTCTACACTTGAGTCTCTTTGCATGTGTGAACACATTGGTAATGGAAACATAATGATAAACATAGGCAAAGATCATTCATTTTCTGCTGCAAGCTGACTCATCCAATCCATCCTTCAATATAGGATTGGTTGAACTCAAATTGGGTTACAAGTTTAAAATGGTGGTCAAGTGAAGTTACTTGGCTTCTTTGCTGAAACTAGTGTAACAAAACTATCAATAAGATACTAAACTGAGCTAGGTCCTTGATTTGAAAACTATTTTACTCACCATGGGCCTTCACTAGATGATATCTAGCTCTGCCACTTATGTCTTCATTGCTCTTTAGACTGACCTTGTCAGGGGAGGCAATTGGGAGATGACCAACATTTAAGCCATGGCGCTTGATATATCCTGCAAAAGACATTTTTTAAAATTGTTCTGCAATAATGCAAACAGAGGCAGTTAAGAACACGGTTGACAAACAGAACAAATGTCAAGTAAAAAATATAGCTATCTGCAAACTGACATATGGCATGTAAATATTTTATTTGTAAATGAAAAGCTCTGAGATACAAGTAATGAAATCTAAGTGTATAAAACAGCATACTGTGAATAAATCATTTATTATGGGATGCCAATTTTTGTGGATTTTGTGTTGGTTGCCAACCAAAAATTTTAGTATCCAACAATAAAATAGGACTGGACTACTGTATCATGTAAATGAATACCAAAGAACTTTTTGTGTGTGTGTGCAAAATCATAAAGTGATGCCCATGAAAATGAATGGCCTACAGCAAATAAATGAAGTCTACCACAGACAAATATACAAAAACAATGTCAATAAAGAATAAAAAGTATCAGTAAGAAAATATTACTTTAATTTACTCATTCTTGTTAGCTAATTATGTTGCAAATGCAAGAGTCTGAAATGGAGAGACAAAAGACATGACGAGTTCTCCTACTACTGCTGCAAAGTGATTATTAAGGCTCCCAAATAGAAGCATTTTCTGTTTTTAAACTCATTACCATTTGGTGCATATCCTCTGGCCATGAAGATGTGGAAACTTTCATCTGTGAGAGGAAAACTTCCAATCTCCTCATCATTAGGCGCAATCTCACGAGAAAATCGACACCTCAGTCTTCCATTATTGTATGATCCTTCCGCTGTACTATTGATGATACCAGCTTTAGGCTGCAAAAACAAATTTCAAAACATTTTTTTAAAATATTCAAATGTTGACGATGATAATAAGGATTATCCAGAAACAAAGAAAGCGTCAGTATCATGAATTCTATTATCTTTCACTGGACTGCATGAGTGCATTTACTTTGGGAAGAAGGTGAAAAGATGCCCAAAACTGCTTAAATTCACCTTTAATTTGTCACCAATAGCTGAAAGATAGACCAACAATAAACTTTTGTGGGAGTTCAAATGCATGTCTTCAAATGGTTTCCAGGCTTAAAATAAATAGCCTTGTTTATGGATTCTCAACCATTCTTATATTTGTACTTGCCATACCTAGACCTTTCTAACTCTCTTTGAAAAAGGAAAAGGGAGAGGGGTCCAAATGTGTCAGTGTATGACACTATGGTCTTAAACTAAGTAACATAAAGAAGCAAAACCAACAAGTTTTGTAAACTTAACAAATAATTTAATTCTCTAAGTTATGAAAGGAAATTTAAGAGGAACTTGCAGTATTGTGAACTAAATCTAAAATAATCCTAAAAGTTCTATCACAAAACCAAAATAATAGTGTTCTAAATGAATTCCTGGTCTTGAATGTGCTTAAGTCCAACAGTCCTGCTGTACCACAATGGCATTATCCAGAATTCCTTTGCATGAATTCACAATTATTCCAGAATCATGTTTAGTCCAAACAGTAATATGAGTACTTTGTAATTCCAATAAATAATTTGAATAAATGATTCCTCTCAAATTAAATCTAAAACCAAAACACTGACTACATCTGCAGACTGATATTAAAACAAGAACAATACTAGGAAATAATGTTGGTGGTCATCCATTGTGACCAACATGATCTCAAACTCCACCATGCTAATTGTTTCATCTTCAATGGCCACCAAGTTCACTGACTGCACTGAGGCTACTTTTGTGCCATTGCAAGAAGTTCTGAATAGACACAAATCATCATAAGAAGTCTTCTGGTGAAAACATCATGCTGATATGACAATCTATCAAGGAGA
Source organism: Megalonaias nervosa (assembly GCA_016617855.1). NCBI lineage: Eukaryota > Metazoa > Mollusca > Bivalvia > Unionida > Unionidae > Megalonaias > Megalonaias nervosa. The sequence goes on from JAECUM010004492.1 coordinate 52,304, forward strand.
AACAGTGACAGGATTTTGAGGACAGTCATAATGGGGGTCAGACTGCCATCATTTTCATTCACAACTAGAAATAATAAAAAGTGTTCTGGTGAAAAACCCACATCAATATGTCTTTCTGTTCAAGTGGAGCAGTGATATCAGACCTTCAAGATGGCTGCAATGGCAGTCATACTATGTGTCAGATCACCATCATTTAGGGCCGCTAAAACCATAAGAAATCTTTCAGTGAAAACTCCATGTTGATATGACCATCCTTTCACAAGTAACTGTAACAAGATTTTCCACATAGCTGTTGTGATGGCCATATTGGCTGTCCAAGCAGTACCATGTTCATTTAAGACCAACTAGACCTTGGGATGAATGTGGATGTGAAGTTTTATGGCCATCCTCCAAAGAGCTCGGTAGGAGTAGAAATAACAAACTTGTGCTAATGGAGGGAAGGACAGCCGCCAGAAAACAGACAATAAGCCATCCCATAAGCTCTTTTAGTATATGACTTGGAGAGCCAAAAACATTAGGCCAAGTGAGTCTCAGATCACTTACCTGGCTGACATATACCCAACTGCTCAATGGAAGAGCAACTGACCAAGAAATCTGAGTCAGTATGGTGTTTTCAATGGAAATTTCTGCCAAACATTGTTGATAGCATATGTAGTGAAAAGAATTGTTTTATACAGTTTTAATAATTTCATCTGATGAGCATCAATTGTCCAGTACTGAAAAATGTATATGCCCAAGGTAGTCAAATTCTGTTAAAAGCGTGTGTGTGTGTGTTCCACATAATATTTAGATATTTTTTCTATTTTAGTAACTGCAATCACAATTTAAAGCATATCAGAATTTGCACAAACCTGAAACCCTTCATGTCAGAATGCTTTTTGACATTTTGGTCAAATTCCGTTCAGTGGCTTTTGCAAAAGAGAAATTTAAAGGTCTACCTATTTTGAGAAAAGGCAGTCATATTTGATGGTAGACTGGCATCATTGTTATACGAAAATTGAAAACCCTTCGAATCAGGATGCTATCAAATTCTGACAAATTCTGTTAAGCAGTGTCTGAAAAGATGTCATTTGACGGTTGTTCTACTTTCAGTGGTGGCATAAATATTCTATGGCAGATCAGCATCATCTGTACAAACTTAAAAGCCGTTTGTGTCAGTATACCAGTCCTTTGAGGTATTCTACCGTTAGTAAATGACATCACAATTGACAGTGAATTGGAATCATTTTCAAACTTTTGAAAGCCCGTTTTGTCTATAAGCTGTATGTAACATTTATTCAAATTCTGATCAACAGCTTTTGAGAAGTCATTTTAAAGGTTTTTGACAATTTTAGCAATGACAGTCATATTTCAAGGCAAATTTGGCAAAACATGTATAAATCTGAGTACCCTTCATGCCAAGATGCTCACAAATTTGGTTGAAATTTGTCCAGTGGTTTATTTTTGGAAAGAGTAGAAAAATAGCAAATTCTGGTAATCAATGGACAAAACATTTGAGTTATTTGGCCATGTCAGAAGCTCATCTGAATTATCGATATGCAATCTAAGAAAAAAAAATGAAGGAAAAAAAGGAATAAAATAATTACAATTAATACTCACATTATTAAGCAGCCTGTTTCTTTTTCCCTCATTCTCATTGTAGGCTTGATATACCTCTGTATAGCCTGTAGAAGCATTATGAACACATGCGATAACTAGATCTCCACCCTGAAAGAAAATGTTTAAAAATAGCAGGGATTGCCATAAAAGTAAATTATATATAACTTGATCATTTCAACAAGTATTTGATACAGAGTATAGTGACTGCTGGAGAGACTCAGAAGTTAATGAAGTATCTGTGGTCATCAGGCCTGATTCTATACTTGTATCTACTTTCTACAGCATATATTTGATTATATTCACTGTGGCCATGTTTGATTATGTTCACTGTGGCCATATTTGATTATGTTCACTGTCACCCTGATTCTAAACTTGTATCTACTTTCTAAATCATATATTCATTAAATTAACTGTGGAGATCATATCTGATTCTAAACTTTTATCTACTTTCTAAATATATATTCATTATATTCACTGTGGAGATCATATCTGATTCTAAACTTTTATCTACTTTCTAAATCATATATTCATTATGTTCATGTAAACCATGATTCTACACTTTATCTATTTTCTAAAGCATGTATTCATTATATTCACTGTAGAGATCTTATTTGACTCTTCAACATTATTTATTTTTATAGCATGAATTCATTATGCTCACCATGGAGCATCTTCGCTATCCAAGGTTTCAATGTGATAACCCTATCTACACCTTGGCATATCGAGCAGACATTTCTGTCTTCGGGTCTGTAAATTTCATTGGATGTGGTGGCAAGCCACCGCACACAATCAAAATTAAGTTGTTCAAATCTGAATACTGTTCCTACATGATCAAGACAAAGGGAGCACACAACTTGAATGGATTGATAAATAAGCAATTTCCCAGTGCCAGTCTGTGTTTGCACAAATACCTTTCACTCAAATACACCTGTAATGGCTTCCCTCTGGTACATAGACATACTTTCAATGTTAAACTTCCAAAGCATCCTTTTTAGGTCAACTGCCGCCACTATTTTCAGCCGAATAACAATGCACCACGCTATTTGTCAGTTGGCGTTAGATGCTAAGGGAGGCAACTGATGAAAATCCAATATATACTGCTAGGACAAAGCACCAATATATCTGTTCGATCCCCCAAGATGTTGATAAGGTTATCATATCAGAACCTTGGCTAGTGAAGACGACCATGGAGATCACATCTGGTTCTATATTTTTATCTACTTTCTAAAGCATGTATTCATTATGCTCACCAATAAAATGGCAGTTCCATTTAATATTCTACCTAGCTACATGTTATTTGAGATTTCAAGGATACCTAAGATTAAAGAGATTTGCCCAAAATCTATTTAACAATGCAAACTGTCACATTTTTGTCTATTACATCAACATATCATTTAAGTTGTATCGCAAGATTTCAAAGTGTTCAATGTATACATGTCCACTTCAATTCTTGTCAATTGGCCCTACGGAATCTTATTACTGAGACCCAGTATCTTATTAATGTTTTAATCTCATATTCCTACTAATTTCTACTGTACAATACCAGTATAGAATATATCATTCATCCTGTTGTCTTGCATTGCATGCAGTCTAAACTGTGTTTTAGTAGTAATCTATCTGCCTTTAAACCTTCCAAGTTTACTCTGAATTTCTGGGTGTAAACCAAACATTTACCCTCTGTCCACAAACAGAATCATTTTTAAGGTGTATTTTGCCCTTTTCATGCTTCATCTGTACTGACTGGCCACCATTTTCATTTATAACCTACGATTTGTAGTCAGGACTATGATAAAAATAATCCTTCATTATGCATCAGTGTTGGATAGAAAAACTCAACTCTCAGGATCCAAATTTTGCATTGGACACTCTGCAAAGCTTCATGCCTAATGCAAAAGTCTGACCCTCAGATGAAAATTTCCAATCCTACACTGATGTATATAATGGACTCTATTGACCCTACACCAATAAATCAAGTAACTTTACTGGTTTGAAGATATTTGGTTCTGGAATATTTGGAATTATTTCAAAATGATTCTAGTATATCTGTCATGTGAGCAGGATGTAAAAGGAATTATATAAAACTTGGAATAAAAGGAATAAGTTATTTTTGAGCATTAATTTTTGTAATTTGCCATGTAAGTATTACTTTTTGTACTTGCTTATAAGTTAAATAACAAAATATAATTCTTTATAAGTCAGATCCAACTGCAAACTGTACAGACCCAGATCTGCTGTCACATAATGTGCTGGCCGAATAATAATAATTAGTAGAACAAATAACATAGCCCTGATCTGCTGGTGCATTATGCAAATGGCAACTCAGGGTCTATTTTGTTTGCAGTTTTACTTGACTTATACAGAAATATACTGGGAATATTGGGTATATATTTTCATCTCTTAATTATAATATCTAATTATAATTACATCAAGAAATTACTGTTACTGAATGAAAATATCAAATAATGCACAAGTATTACTTGTATTCAAAATGATCTTTTCTTTCCTGTAGATAACAAATGCCAAATCCTGATTATTTAAAACAATTATATAAGTCATACCATGTAGATGTCTTTTGAAAATCCCACTGCGAAATATCTATCATTGAAGCCATCTGTGATTGCACTCATCTCAAAGTTGATGACATTGCCCCTCTCGGACCATGTGAAAAGGTACTCGCACTCCAACTCCAGACAATTTTCTGGTTCTCTGTAACAGCCCTTGTCGGACCCACAGCCAGACACCTGAATGGGGTCAATGGGGGGTATGATCTGGAATGAATGAATGAGTGAATGAATGAAAGAATGAATGAGTGAATGAATACACTAGTACTATTTGACAATTGGGAGTTGGGTACTGACATTGGTGTGAGAACAAGAAATGTGTCCATAGAAAGAGTGCCTGCCTCCAGGATGCTAAACAAAAATGAACACAGATGAATGCTGTGTTATTAACAGTCAACTCGGGCGTGGATGGGTGTGACATGGCAGTAGTTAGGTTTTGGGGATGTGGGGTATCAGTAGTGAGGGTCTTAAACTCGATATGATGCAACCCTTCACAAAGTTTGTTAATAATGTTAGCATTTAGAAAAGATTTAAAGATTTTAACTTTGACAATGAGTCTCACTAAGTTATTAGGGGTTACTGAATTTACAGGTTATTTTCTCAATACTGAAAATTACTGCAAAATTATTTATTTCATAAATTCTATTTGAAAAGAGTACAAATGTAGGATTCTATTTACTGTATCAAACCACAGAACAGTACAGTGAACTACTTTGAAATACATTTGGATGCCTCAGTCACTACACCCTTCCTCTGTAAGATCTTATGATACTTTTGAAAGGTATCATTACCGTTACATATATGAAAATTATCATATGGCTATACTAACATAAATAGCATAGTGGTCATGGTAAATCTTACTATCTTCTAGTGATGTCACTGTCAAGTAAGTATTAATGGGAAGATACTTTCTATAAACAAAAAGAAATAGAAGATAACAGAGTGACTTCAACATTTGTGCCTCACATATAAAGTCTGAATGTACAATTAAATTCAACAACTTCCATGTTTTTCACTTCAGCCCATTCTGTAACAGCTGTGATATTGGTTCAAAATAATATGGAATGTGTGGTGTTTAAAAATATACACTGGATGATTTGCCATATGTGACAAGTCAAATACTAGTTTTTCAATACAATCTGGACATGTACAATAAAATTATACAACATACGCGTGATCTTAAATTATACATACAGTACCTATATTTAACTTACATATACAGTACATACCCTTTTATTATATATACAGTATCTACACTTTTATTATATATATAATATCTATACTTTTATTATATATACAGTATCTATACTTTTATTATCTAAACAGTACCAATACTTTTATTGCAATGGATTATAGGTGATCTTTATGCAGCTTTTTTCTGTATTTTTTTCCATCTTGCCTCTGAACAAGGTAAAATGGTAGAAGGTCTTAGTTTTTGTCTGCTGGTGGAAATTTACGTAACTCTTTTTATCTGGGAGGGCTTTCATCAACCATCTTCTGAACATCTGCATTTGGCTTTGGTGTTTGTTGGGATTTAAATCTGTCAGTGTCCATTTCTGACAATGTTTGGAAACCAGCAACTTACTCTGACAATGTTTGGAAACCAGCAACTTGCTTTGAATTTGAAAACTTTCCAATGACTGAGACTGAGAAATACCCCAACCTCAAAGTTAAGGACAGAAGGTACAGTTAGATCTACAAAAGGGATTTGTTTGAAAATTTTTGCATGAGATGAGAAGCTTGTGAATGGTTGAAACAATTAATGAAATATTGATGTCATAAAGCTGTTTTTTTTCTGGGAACATCACAAAAGATGACACAAGTGTAACATGCAATTGTTGAAAATAAAAATTGTGACCCACTGCTAAAAGATAAATCTGAACACAAATTATGACCCACTGCTAAAAGATAAATCTGAACACAAATTATGACCCACTGCTAAAAGATAAATCTGAACACAAATTATGACCCACTGCTAAAAGATAAATCTGAACACAAATTATGACCCACTGCTAAAAGATAAATCTGAACACAAATTATGACCCACTGCTAAAAGATAAATCTGAACACAAATTATGACCCACTGCTAAAAGATAATTTGAACAAATCCTTCATATTTTACTCGAAGAGAGTTTCTTCGTTAAAAAATAATTCATAAAAGAGACATGCTCTATACCTGCTGTTGGGATACACTAGCAGCTGATATACTGGGTAGTGTAAATTACTGCTGATAACGGAAAATCTGACCACAGACACTAGTAAGGCATGGTCAACTCATGAGATTAGTCTCAGTGAGGTCAAGGTATATGATCTAGAACTAAACGCACTGTACAGAAGCCATTATTTTTTTCTCAGACTTTTTACTATGACTTTGACCTCTGGGCTTTCAACATCAAATTCAATAAGTTTCTTTTTTAAGTGCAAACCCTCCACATATTTTGCACAAGGGACATGGTCTAGAACAGAAGTTATTATTTGAAAATCATTTTTCTTCTTTCAATCAATGTCCTTGACCTTTGACTCTTTGAACCACAAATCAATAGGCTTCTTTATTGTTCAAATAGTCAGACATCCACAAAATGTGAAGAAGGTACGTGGTCAGTAACTTTTAAGTTAGTTTCATTCTTCAGTCACACTGATGTTGACCTATGATATATTGATCCCTTCTTACTCCAAATGCAAGCCATCCTCAAGATATAGTTCCAGTGTAGAAATAGAATTATTGTACAAAAACATTTTTCTTCTTTCAGTCACTGTGACTTCAACTTTGACCTTTTCAAAGCAAAGTCAATAGCATTTTTCCTTACCACAAATGCAAACCATGAGAAGTTTAGTCCAAGTATATAATGTAGAGCTAAAGTCATTGTGTAGAAAGTTCCTGAGTACTGACATGAGTTTACAACACGAGAAAGTGGTTCACATGTGATTTACCGTCAATCCTACTAGATACTGGCATCCACAACAATGTTAAGCTAATGGGATAATTTCTTAAGTAAACAATATTAACAAGAGATGAATCCCTTCAGAGTTTTATAACAGCAGTATGACCAATACCATATATACTTGCATACAAGTTAGATCCAGCTGCCTAATGCACTGGCAGATCCGAGTCTATGCAGCTTTTTAGCACTGAACTGTACAACAAACAACATAACCCTAATCTGCCAGTGCATTATGTGCCAGCAGATCAAGGTCTACACAACTGGATCTAACTTATATGCAGTATATATGGTAATAAAGTCGTAAGAATTTTGACCTGAAACAGTACATACCCACCTACCTTACAGATGCAAGAGTAACATATCTACTAATAAGATTCAATGTTCCATGCAACTCTCATAAAATCTTAAGGTAAATGAACGATTATGAAAGAAGGTTAAACTAGGTACATTAAGCCAATTCTTCCTGGTCTGATAGGGCCGAGTTGGATCATAGATTGCTCTGGCTGATTTCTCCTTCACCCATACATTCTTCTCATTTTCCACAAATGTGGCCCTGGAAAATAAAAGTGTAACAACTCTAACAGGGACGCACAAAACACCAGATGACACTAGGTTTACTATTTATGTCAATAACACATGGAATCCTCTGGAAGATGGGTGGACAGCTTTTGTTCATGTGTGACAAATGTACAAATTTTGCTCTTCTATTTGTAAAGACATTTACCCCAGAATGAGAGATGCAAATGTTCATGGCACAAGACATGCCATTATTCTGTATGTTATTATTCCTGTTGTTTGCATAGTTCATTAGGAGCCAATTTTGTAATGAAACAGTCCAAGTCTTCTGCTAACAAAAACATTTACTAGCTATTTCTGAAAAAAAAAACCCCAAATATTAACAGATAAACGTCGATCTAGAATATTATGGAGCCTGAATAATCCTATCCCTGATAATTATCACGTCGTGCTGACTGCAGTCAGTATACTTTCTTGATATATTGTTTGATTTGGTACTTGGTACCCCTGCCATATTTTAACTAAGCATCTCAAATTTTCTTCCTCAAAATTAAGACTTTTCAATAAACAGGTGGGTCGAGTTAAGCATAAGTGAATTTTTAACTAAATCCAGCAGACATCAAGACTTCAAAATATGGTCATAATAACAGAATTCTCCTGCAATCTATACTGATTTACAACTAAGGAAAAGTTTAAGATTTATTCACATTTGAGAAATTCCTGAGCAACTTTAAAAAAATAAAAGCATCCCCAGGTCTACAATTATACAATTTTAGAGTTATTTTACATCCTTTCTACAATCTCTAACCCTGGCAAAAATACCTATAATGTCAAATGTATTATAAAAAAGAAAATGTTAATGTAAAGTTGAGAAAAATTTGGAGAAATTGTAGTGAAACTGGGACCTGGTTTAATGCCCAATCTGGTTAAAATTTCTAGTCCATTATTGGCTGGATTACAAAGGTTCTAGGGGCCCCGAGTGGCCAAGAGGTCTAAAACGCTCTCCATTACGGATCACTGCCATCTCACCTCTGTCTGCGTGGGTTCGAGTCTCGGATTTGGCCAATGTGGGTACGTGAGAAAGCTTGCCAGTAGCTTCTCGTGGGTCGGTGGTTCTTTCCGGGGTTTTCCCGGGTTCTTCTTCCACCAATGATACTGGCTGCCATGTATAACCTATCTTGTGCTGAAAAATGCGTTAAACCCCACAACAACAACAACAAAAACAAAGGTTTTAATGTACTTCACTTGCAGTTCTCCATTTTGCACAAATATACATTGAAGTGAAGTAGATACACAAAGTAGGTATTTTTCATTTGGGTAAATGTTGAAGTCTCGTATGCAGCAAACAATCACTGCTAAAGTAGAACATAATGCACTCACTTCTTTAATCAAATAAACCTCAGTCTAACCTCCTTGACGGCCAACTCTCATATTTTTACTAAATGCATGTATTTCCCAACCTCACCTTCCACTATATTTTATGGATCAATTATGGTTCATTGGCATGTGCGTGTGTATATGTTGGGCTTGTGACCAGAAGGGTACGTGTTCAAATCCTGTCTAGACCAAGCCACGTTGGCCACCATGGTGTGTCTCTGGGCACAACACTTTACTCCAATTGCCTTGAAATAATATAATAATCTTTCATGTGTTGATATGCTGTTAAAATCAATTAATCAATCAATCATCAACTATATTGCCACCATTAAACCAAAATATTTCCAACCTTATTCAGTTATGTATGTAATAACTAAGCCTGCTGATAAAAGAAAGTGAAGTCCAACACATACCTGAACTCAATGTGTCCCTCAGGTGTTTGTGGGGGCTGCCATGCCAGTCGAACTTGGGTCAATGGCTTTGTCCCAATGTACACAAGAGCTGTCTGAAAAATGACATTTAAATCAAACTAATTTAATGTCTAGTCAACATTTTAAATGACACTTGTAATATCAATGTTAATTTACATATACAAAGAAATACAAACAGAAAGCATAGTAATTTTCCAAAATCAGGGGTCTCACTATGATTTTAAAATTAGACGTCCAGGACTCCTATTTTGGTAAAAATATGAGTCCCACCAGTAAAAGTTTCAGTCCCCTCTCAGAAGCATATAGTGCATACCTGAAGTGGCTAAATATCATGATGAGAAGAACCACTAGTTGCCACTGAGTTTACTTTTCCAAATTCTCTATACCACTGACATACAGCTCTTGTTTGTCCATCAGACTGAGACTGAATTTTGTCAATCCAAGGAAGTCTTATTCCAAGCACTAAGCCAGGCATCACTCACTTTCTTACATTGTTCCATCGGAAACTATCAGTTCCAGCAAGTTTAGCACTCTTCTGAATCTCATTACATTTATCCAAATTTGCAAACGGCATTCTGTCTAAGACTCAACGTGTCTTGATTTTGAGGTCACATGCACTACTTATTTGGCTACACTAGGAAACAAACACAATAATGAAAGCTAAAGTTGTTCATTTGATGTACTCTTATAATGACCATATGTACATCTCTGGGTCTTTCTCCCTCTGAATTCAGTCACTGTAAATATCAGCACATATTCCCACCACTCTGCAACTAGTCAAAGTCTTTGAACTTGCTGCCCAGCTACTGCATCATGTTCTTTTGATGTACTGTAATAGTGCTGCCCAGCTACTGCATCATGTTCTTTTGATGTACTGTAATAATGACAACATGCACATCTGGGGGTCTTTCAACCACTGAATTCTGTCATTATAAATATCAGCACAGATAAATTATCAATTGATCAACATATTTTCCTGATCAGCAAGTGCTTGAAGCAGGACTGGCAAGGTTTTGAATTTGACACCCAGCTACTGCTTGTGTACGGAGGACTCCTGCATAAGTTATTTTCTGCGTCCCAATACGCGTAATTAAGCGTTTCCGAGACATCTGAAAATGTATCAGTTTTGCATAAAATTTGATAAAGGATGAACATGAGCTGTTGAGAAAATATCTTGTACAGAATTTACATGAACTATATTAAAGGCTGAGACCCCTCTGTAAAAGGGAGCAAACATCACGAAGGGTCAGTACTAAACGTGTTGTCATCAAGGAAAGTTGCTTCTTATGATAATCTGATGTCATTCTCTGATACTGATAATAGAAGAAAAATCTATCAAGGCAAACAAATTAAAATTTGGACAGGGGTATGATTTAGAAAGTCCCTTTAATAGAATTCGAAGACAACTAGTTGATATTCTGTGCAAAGGTTTTGGTGTTCACTTGTGTTAAAATATCCTGGAAACCATTTGTGATAATAAATGATATAATATTTTGTTGTTTATAACAGTCTCATGGGAAGAAATACTAATGATAGTATAGTCTGTCTACAAAGGGCACACTTAAATTAGTCTACAAAGTGAAGTTTCAACGCTTACCAAAATTTGTAAATGTGTACATGGAATACAATAACCAAATGAAAACTCAACATCTCCCTGTAATCAGTATGTTAGGCTAACAGCTGACAGCTAATTATATGCAAGTCACTGACAATGTGAATACTGTACCTCATTCAGTTTGTGATTCTTTAATTTGCTGTAAGTCTTTTACCTCTTATTATGACTAGATTCAGTTTGTAAGACAGGTCTTTATCGTATATATCTGACAATTTTGATAAAACATGTGACATTGCAACATATATTAAAAGGATGACAGAAATGAATACGCAAGGGTGCCCACTATAACAAAATGGACACAATTTGGCAATTTATATTATCATTAGCAGCCACAATGACCTGTCAGTGATGCCAATTTACTTTCAGCCCACACTACTATGCTTCTACAACAATCCACTGAAATTTCTGGATCGTGCAATGATATGGGTGTTAAAAAACCAACTATTATCCACATACATCTAGAGCATTATCACATGCTTTATTTTGATTCCTATAGATAATCTGTCAAGTAACATACCATGTCATAACATGATTCCCAATATAACAAAGCACTACTATGGACACAATGACCAAAATCATACCAATGTATAACAATGAGGGTTGCAAGTCAAACTTAATCAGCTAGATGATTCTTTCCCCATTGCAACCAATTGGTTTCTTTTCATTAATGGACTCATTCCTAGTCTGCTTAAAGCAAACATGTGAAATATAATACATGTAATGGTTCACTTAACGAAATCTCACATAGGGTTCATTTCAAACGAGCCATTACATTTAATACAGATTACAATTTTTCAAACCAACAGCCTTTCAAAATTCATTTACACAGCATAAGACACATCTTTAATTATTGTTCATGCTTCTTCTAAGCAACTTTTCACTACATTAAAATGGTCATTTGCAAGGTTTTGTAAAGTAAATTGCAGACTGAGTGAAAATGTCCAAGGAAAAGGATGCTAGGTACCTCAACCAATCATACTATCTCCTTTGGAATTTGATCCATTGGCGCTATACACATAAACGTCTGCGGATAACAGTGATGCTGCACCCATAATCTCAGTATCACACAGTATTTCACTCCATATTACTATTCCATAAACACCTGGAATTACCTGTGATAATTACTATGTCAACAACATATGACATTTCTGGTGGGTTTTGCAATATATAAGCCACATGGCTGTATATGTATTTCAAATGATACCACCCTTTCCTGATCCCTTGAACACCCAAAATATCAGTTAGAACAATAACATTCACACATAATCATCATACCTGTCACTCTTTCCTTTAATATACATACAGTAAGGATCACCTCGAATACTTGAGAAAATTGACTGCACTCTTCTTATTGTTTTCTTTTTAATTAGCAATTTCAATAAAATAAAAAAATTATTTAACTTTACACATGCTAATAAATACTGAAAAATTGGGACAATCATATTTCTTCTAAGTGAGAACTTAAAATAGTTAAATTTTTTCATTTTATATTCTAATTATATATAAAATCTAATAAAATAATAAAAACATATAAATCCCCTCAATGAAGAAAGGGCATGAATATATTTGTTGTTAATATGGTGGGTTGTAGCATAAATATTTATTTTAGTATGGTTGGTTTGAAACACAAATATATTCATTTTCAGGGGGGAGATTTGTTTTTATAAAATTCTTAAAATAAGTTAGTATCTGTTTTTATAAATTTAGTTTTGCTAATTAACTGTTCTAATGTATAAAAGGTATAGTTGAAGGTGGGGAAAGAATCACCTAATTCTTCGGGGGGGGGGGGGCCTTTCAGCTGGAGAAGGAAAGAATTGGCAAGCTGATTCTTTCCCCTGGGAAAAAAAATCAGCAAGCCAATTCTTTCCCCCCTGGAAACTTTCAGAGGGGGATAAATTTGACTACTACACCGGGTCAGAACTGAGTTGTTATTGACAATCATAAAGTTAGCATTGTCATAACTCTACCTGATGCAGTCTGATCATGAGATATGCTGGTATCTGTAGAACAATTAATATGCATGACATTTCATTGAGGAAACGGGGATTGGGGGAGTAGGGGACATAATATCTTCAAGTTTAATGAGGGTTTTGCTGGTAATACAGCAGTAATAAAATGCCTCTGTCCAGTACACGTGTTAACACTTTATCAACACAAATCAACTGTGAAAACAATTGCAACCTTTATATTGTCTTTCAATCAATCTATTTCATGGCAAAAATCATCTTGAAAAGCATGGATCAATTAACAGCATTTTAACAAAATTAAGGAAACTAATAATAATACAGAGAACTAATTTGAATGTTCAATTCCGTGTGTCAAATATGTTACAGGTGTTGCTGCTATTTCGACAAAAATCGTAACCCAGAATGGCTAATGTTGATATGTTGTTTGCAGTGTGTGCAAAGAATTAAATACTCCCCCTTGCTGCTGTGCTTCACAAAGAAAATCTCCTTCAACCAGGACTTCTGAAATTTATTTTTCCTGGGAACTGCATGCCCTGTGAAAACTTATTGCTTCCTGTATCATTTTGAAAATGAATCAAACTTAAACACTATTCCAACGACTGAAATAATCATGTTTTGTGTTTTATATATGGAGTAACTACTGACTTCAAAGAAATATTGCTGCTGTTCACAAATATGCCAATAATTTTTAATACAAATTGCTTAGAACATTCTCTTTCAAGGCAATGATATGTAATAACTTTTGTTTTTCAACACTCATCCTTGATTGATGAAATTTACCTATGCAAATTAGCACTATGGGCTCCCCTACTGCAAGACCGCTCCATGGCCTAGTGGTAGACCATCCACCTCGGATGCGGGAGTCATACCAAAGACTTTTAAAAATGATACTGCCTTGCTTGGCGCTCAGCATTAAGAGATTAGTGTTAGGACTGGTCGGCCTAATGTCAGGATAATGTGACTGGGTGGGACATCATGCTACATGTCTGTGGCATGATGCCCCAGTGCTAAACATCACCATAAACTGTCACACTGCAGACATCGTAATAATAATAATAATAATGAGGACTTTGTATAACGCCTAATCTTTAGAAGCTCTAAGCGCTTCACAACATTTGACAACACTTAAAAAACATACACAATGATATGATTACAAAAATAAAAACAAACACCACAAAATTAGAAAACAGAAAACATGCTGTAAATATTTAAGGTAAGGAAACATTATCAGGTCTTCAAGTCTGTTCTTGCAGTTGAAATAGGTGCGTTTTAAGAGCGCTCTTGAATGAGATCACTGTGTCTTTGAGTCTAAGTTCAGTGGGCAATTCGTTCCATGTTGCTGGACCCTGGTATGCAAAAGAACGTTGTCCATATGATTTCATTTTCATGGTGGGAATAATGAGAATTCAAGTGTCAGAAGAGGAGTGTAAGTATCTTGCTGGTGTGTACACATGGGTGAGGTTGGATAGGTATGTTGGACTGGAGCCCATCAGTGAAATGTAGCACAGAGAACAAATTTTGTGTTTAATTCTGGATCGAATGGATAGCCAGTGTAGGGTACAGAGCAGGGGGGAGGCGTGCTCTGATCGTGGTACTCTAAGGATGAGAAGCTGTGTTTTGAACTTTTTGAAGTTTCTGGAGTAGATATTGAGATAAACCAGACAGAATTGAGTTACAATAGTCCAGTCTTGAAAGTACTAAAGAACACACAAGTATTTTAGTGGTATCAACTGAAAGATACTTGCGAATGGAACTGATACGTCTCAGCTCAAGATATGCAGCCTTGCATATGTTCATGACATGTTGGTGCAATGAGAGAGTACTGTCTCGAGTAACACCTAGGTTTCGTACTGACTGTATAAATTTAATGTTGGTGTTGCTGATATTTATTGTTTGAGGTAAAGGATGTGAACGAGAAAGTCTTGGTGTTGTAATTAGAATGGCTTCAGTTTTATCATCATTCATCTGCAGCTTGTTACGTGTCATCCATGATTTCTCATCGGAAATGCACCTCTCTACACCTTGGATGGTAGCTTCAACTTCAGTTGGGTGGCTAGATTTGTATATCTGGGTGTCATCAGCATACAGTTGGTGAGACACTGGATGATGATCTATGACACTTGAGAGTGGCTGAGTGTATAGAATGAAGAGAACAGGTCCAAGAACAGACCCCTGTGGAACACCACAACATTGATCAACTGGGCTGGAGTGTTTTCCGTTTGTGGACACAATTTGTGTTCTGTTGGCCAAGTAGGACTTGAACCATAGTAAAGCTGTAGCGTGAATGCCAAATACATGCTGGAGACGGTGAAGTAATGTATCATGGTCTATCATGTCAAATGCTACAGACAAGTCAAGAAGAGTGAGGACTGTAATCATTCCGCTATCCAAAGCAGAGAGAAGGTCATTAACTACTATCAGAAGAGTAGTTTCAGTACTGTGGCATGGGCGATATGCGGACTGTACATTGCAAAAAGACTGTTTGAATTCAGATGAGATACAAGTTGAGATAGAACAACTTTTTCTAAGAATTTTGACACGAATGAGAGATTAGAAACTGGGCAGTATTTCTTTAAATCATTATGGTTGAGTGTTGGTTTCTTCAGCAGCGGCGTTACAGTGGCAGTTTTCAAAAATGATGGGAATTCCCCGGATGAGAGAGAGGTATTAATAACATCAGTTAGTGAAGGCAATATTGGATCTAAGCACTCAAGCAGCAGTGATGTCTGAATCGGATCAAGTTCACATGACTTTGGTGCACTCTTCATCAAGATTGTACGCACTAAATCCATAGAGACAGGTTCAAATGCTGCTAATGGTTGCCGCTGAAATTCTGTATCGCAACTGTATGGTGATGACGAGTCAATTGAAATTGTGTTGTCAAGCTTATCTCTGACGGTTTGTACTTTGTCACGAAAGAAATTTGCAAACAGGTCTGGAAGGTCGACTAGAGAGAAGGTAGTTGGAAGTGGTGTACATTTGTTCCTTGACATTAGCTTGTAGGTAATCTCGAATAGCTCTTTGCAGCTGGAACTTTCCATGGTCTTAGTACTGTAGTGGGCTGATTTTGCTGCATGGACTATATTTGTGACATTCTTCTTAGCGACTTCATAGATTTGCTTATGAATAGTGAGTCTGGTGGAAAGCCAAAGCCTCTCAGCTTTATGGTAGTCTCTTTTAGCAGTGCGAAGCTGGTCCCTAACACTGCTATACCACAGAGAACACTTTTGAATTGATACTCTGCACTTGGTTACTGGGGCATGTTTGTCAAGCAATGAACGCAGGCAGTTATCGAGTTGTTCTGCTGTAGGAGGTAAGCTAGTTGTTAGGTTTGCTTGGATGTCATGCATTAGTTGGGTTCTGTTTATCATACGGAGGTTTCTCTTAGTAGCAAATAAAGGTGGAGGGTTTGGGACTGATACATCAAGATGGCATATAATGCAGATGTGATCTGATGCAAGTTCGTGGGACACCAGGGAGGACTGTAGAATATTATCATCAGGTCTATAAGGAATCCAGTCTAAAATGTGACCATATTTATGGGTGGGTCGGCTAAGTGACTGTTTGAGGTTGAAAATGTGAATGGAATCTAGGAGTTTTGATGTGTATGGGTTTCCAGGACAGTCAAAGTGAAAGTTGAAATCTCCAAGAATAATCAGGTTGCCACCTATCAAATTTCCATACTCCAGGAAATTTGGAAACTGCTCCAAAAAGAGAGATTCAGTCAGCTTGTTTTATCTACTAGGAGAAGGGCAGTAGAGGCAGAAAAAATGGACTGACCTTTGGTCCAGTGTGAGTGTGGTTTGGACTAGTTCAAACGATGTGTGGTAGATGCGAGAAAATCGTAGCGATATGACTGAAAAATTTTTAAAGCTATGTTAAAAATCTAAATCACACACACAAATCCCCTACTGCAGTCTTCAAAGTACTTAACACATCACAGAAGCTATTATCAGCCAAATAAGTAATATGTGAAATACCATATTTACGGTATGTTTTCGGACATGGTTTGTTTTCAGACACTGTTTTTTTTTTGCAAATATAATATTTAAATGCCTTGTAAGATTCAGACGCTGCTCCGCTATAATTGATTCTACAATTTATGTTTTCGGACACTATCTAAGAAGATCTGCTGCATCGTTTTAAAGTAAAATTCACTGCGTGTTTGCCATTACTTTAACTGATACAAAGTTCGCTTCATTTGGTCGCCAATTATTTAATGTGATCCTGAACTTTCATGAACTAATATAATTTAAAATTCTAAATTGTATGTATGTAAGTAAGTATGTATGTGTGGCTAACAAAAATATGATTGGTTGTCAGTGTAGACATCGTTACACACGAAACCACTTCAAGCAGGTGTGACAGTTATGGCATTGATTAGAAACCATGACCCTGCTTTATATCATTAAACAATACATCAGAGAGTCGGTATGGATTAGTAAATTCATGGGCATCATGCAACAAAACAAACCCCTTATCCCCCAGGCATTATGTACCACGGTTTAAACATAGTTATTGTTCTACTGGTAATAAACCTCTTTGCAGACGATAAATATTGATTGTGGGTGCTAAATGTTCAGTACATCGTGTGCTCTTTTAACGAAATCCAGATGGCTGCCTTTTATTTCCAAACACACCTGTCAACGAAATCCCACAAATTATATTATTAACAATTATCACCTAGACACCTTGAAATCTCCGACATTCATCAAAACAATCTTGGAGCAGTCGATTGTTTCGAGTCGGCAAGCTCTGCTCATTTTGAAGCTACCCTTGGCTAGGTGGGAAAAAAAAAGAGAGAACCACAACAAATTGATCACCTTTATTAAAAAAAAACACTAACATATTAATCACGCCGACTCGTATATTGCAACGTGCTTGTTATTTTTACCCTTCCTAGGCGTGCGTCCAACACTCACCCCATATGGAGCCTCTCATCCCTGGTGCTCTAAGATTAGCCATCGTACATGTACCGGTATTTCTACCCTTGATACTGAAATGTTTCTGTATATATATATATGCTCTGAATTATATTTCCAAAATCTTTTTTATTTAGTTTGTATTAATATCTTAATTAAACAGACATAAAGCTTGCGTACTTTTTGTAAGGTAGATTTTATTGATCACTGATTAGTAGAGGGTTAAACTGTGGATTGCAAGATTACTAATATGGCAGTTCTTTTGGAAAATACGCACACAATCGTGGCTCTAATACATATATGGTTGCGTTTTCTGGTGGATGGACATGTATCAAATAGATAAATTGGGTAAGTAATGCCTGTTTTTCATTCATTATCCTTTCCGTGGTGTTAGACAAAATACTTGTTTTACTTCATGGCAGCATGTCGTCATGTGAGCTAACGGTAACTTCGTTACAGACGTGGGGGAGGGGGCAAAAATTTATCTTCCCCTGTTTGTTTTCGGACACCTAATTAAAGAATTTAATATGTATTCAGACAACAAAAAAAATAATTATTTGTTGCCATCCGAAAACATGCCGTAAATACGGTAGTGCTTGTTTATACAGTACCTGACCTCTTTGCCTTTTAACTGCCTCTTTGACAGTTTACTGGCAAACTGCCCCAAGGATAGTTTTACATGAGTTCTAAGTAGGACAGTTTACTGTTTATACAGTACCTGACCTCTTGTCTTTTAATTTCTTTCTTTGAAATTTGCTGACAAACTGCCCAAAGGATAGTTTTACATGATTTCTAAGTAGGTCTGTTTACCATTTATACATGCTATATGCTAAATGAAGTGGTGTTTTGGATGTTAGTTTAAGTTGAAGATCAGTGAAAATTGTATTTTTGGAATCACAACCATGTAAGGGTGTTGGGGGAAAAAAATTGTGTTTTTAGCATTACAGGTCATGTTATGGCCAGCATGTAACAGATGATGTACCCAAATTTTGATTGTACCTTAATTCCAGGCTGCATGCAACATTCAACAATGCTGATTTCTCCAATAGTTTCAGACATGACTGTGATTGTGCTCAGAGTGAAAATCACCACTTAAGTAATTTTATTACCATACTATATTTAATCAAGAGTTTTTCTTAAAATGTGTACTATTTGTCATTGAGTGTAACAGGTATATGATACTATATGGGTGACACAGAATATCAAATAGCAACAGGTCATATAAATTCAGTCACTAACAATTTGCAAGATTCGTGTGGAAAACTATAAAAATATAATACCTGAAGCCTACTTTTTTTGTTTGGGGTTCATTTTTCAGTATTCTCAATGACACCTTCTCATTGATTACATAAATGTAAACTAGAGGCAATGTTCCCCTTTACCCTCATTTGTGCTTCAGAGACCCCCAAATTTTTAATTTGGCCCCTATTTTTCATAACAAGGTTTGTATTTTACTCAGTCTGACCCCCAGTTCTGATACTAATGGTATTTTTGACTCTCAATCATGCACCTCTAGGGGATACACTGCTTAGAGGGTCAACAGTCTTGACACATTTTAAGATCAGTTCTTCCTGATATGGAGAGAGAGAGGAAGGGAGGGAGAGAATGAAAAGAAGAAAAAATGAAATAGGCTAAAATATGCAAATACAAGTCAGAATAACATGCACAAGGACAGATATACTTTGTAAATGAAAAAGGAAAATAGTTCCAAAAGTGACATCACCACTATGGCGATATAATTATTCTCTCTCAGATATATTTCAAAATCTCATTATGAATATATAATCAATACATGGTCTCTTCTTCCTGCGATTAAATAGTAAGATCTGCCACTTAAGTTTATGTGGAAGACTGCAATCAAAAAGAAAAGTAAAATGTCTATTTGTTGATAACTTGCATCTTCCATTATTTGGTTCAACTGAAAATAAACTCAAACTTTTAAATTTTTTTTAACAACTGTATTTATATACATTGTGACCTTTGAAATAGCCCAGATCAGGTATCATGACTGCATCTTCAACATGGCATTTTACTCTATATGCATCAGCCCATATACCCTAAACTGCTTGGTTGTGTCAGAAATCATAAAACCAAATAAAACCAAACAGTTAACTTAACATGCATAAGAACCTGCCAATGTTTTTTTTTTTTTATGAACTTATGCTGAAGAAATGAGGTCCTTTGGGAAATTCCACTCTCCTATCCAAATTTTCTGGGGAGATCTCACTGCATATTGTCTTTTCTTTTTCTATCTTGGTACAACACTATTAGAAAAACTAGTTTTAGGAACAACATAATATTTCATGATCAATCATGCTAACCAATGAAAAAAGCAATAAATAATCAATTAATCTGTCAAGATAATTTCTTGCAGGAACGGTACAAAACTGAATTTCAACCAAAACAATCAAAAACAAAATAACTGATTCACTGGTTATTTCAATGAACATGACCAATTCATTAATAAAACTGATTAATTATTACAACACTAGGAATAATACATCAAATCCATACATGGCAAAATGAGGATTGTAATTACCCCTAGCCCAGTGGGACTGGTACACTGCTGTTCATACTGCTCTCTGTTTTCCAGGGGAATAAAGTGACCAATGGGCTCGATGGTTGATGCAGTGCTGTTTGTCCTTCTTGCTTGGATCATGAAAGCTCGGAATGATCTTGATGAAGTTGAGATCAAATTTACTGAAATGCACAAAAATGTACTTCAGATTTCTTAATTTTTATGAATGTGAAATTTTCATGAATTTAGTGAAGAATCTGGATTCACCAATATATTTGTACAGTACAGACCATGCTGCAAGATACAGCTCTCCCTTGTTATTAAGCCTCTCAGTATAACAGTCCCCCCATATAATGCAGGCATGACCATAAATTCCATTACAATGACTTATCACACTTACTATATTTATTTACCTTAATTCTAGTTCTTCATCACTGAAAATAAACTGGGTTCATACAGAATTCTGAATGATAAATTCAAAGACTTTTCCCAAACTTTCAAAGATCACAAACACAGATTTCCAAGACCTATTTTTGGCTAACATTTTGTATACAAGTTATGTTATATGAGAAAACAACGAATGCAAAATACCGGTACCACAATATTGTTTAATGATGAAATGAAACTGAACAGGTCATCAAAAGAAAGAAACCAGGAAAACTCTACTACATCTGAATCTAACAACCTTGGACAATTTGATTTGTGATTATGGAAAAAAATTAAAATGTTCGGGTTTATTTCAATTTTCAAAGACTTTTAAAGACCTCAGGGTAATCTGCTCATTTTCCAAAACTTTCAAAGCCTTGAAAATGCTACCTCATTTTTCCCAAAACGTCAAAGACCTTCAAAGACCATATGAACCCTGATAAATTATAAAGCAGTTTAACATAATTTAGTAGTATTTTTGTATGTGGTTTTGTGTACAATTTACCCTATAATGCTTGTAAAATTTATCAGTACAAAGTGACCATACTTGTAACAGTACTTTTTGTGGCTCTCATCAACAGGATTATAATGAGAAATAAATGTATATAACTACCAACTATACTCACCTGTAAGTCAATCTCAACTGCAAGCTGCATAGACCCATACATGCTATCACATTATGCATCAGCAAATCTGGGTGTAAGCAGTTTGTTAGGAGTAATCAGGGTCTATGTTTTTTGCAGCTGGACCTGACTTATAAGTGAATATTGACAGCATCATTTACTCACAAATAAAAACATTGACAGGTAATGACACAGTAATATGATTGATAGAGCAGTTTCTTATAAGCGAGTATCGACAGCAACATTTACTCACAAACACTTTATAATATAAAAATACAGCATTTACTAAAGTCTGTAAAACACTGACAGGTAATGACACAGTAATATGATTGATGGAGCAATCAGGACAGGGGCCCCGAGTGGCCGAGTGGTCTAATGCGCTCACCGTTACGGATCACTGCCATCTCACCTCTGTCTGCGTGAGTTCGAGTCTCAGGCTCGGCTAACGTGGGCACGTGAGAAAGCCTGCCAGTAGCTTCTCGTGGGTCGGTGGTTCTCCCCGGGGTTTTCCAGGGTTCTTCCTCCACCAATTATACTGGCCGCCATGTATAGCCTATCTTGTGCTGAAAAATGGCATTAAACCCTATAACAACAACAACAACAACAACAA
The DNA here is from genome assembly GCA_016617855.1 of Megalonaias nervosa. Classification (NCBI taxonomy): domain Eukaryota; kingdom Metazoa; phylum Mollusca; class Bivalvia; order Unionida; family Unionidae; genus Megalonaias; species Megalonaias nervosa. Next base: position 74,411 of record JAECUM010004492.1, read on the forward strand.
CAACAACAACAACAACAGCAATCAGGACAAGGTGACACTCAGATTCTCTTAGTTTCTATATCACATTCAGAAACACTATCCACTGGCATCCTGAAATGATGGAAGGAGATGTGCACCTCTGCTTAGGAGAGCTACTATTACCCTGCAAATCCAATGCTTCCAGTATAAGGGGACACTCTACAGATAGTATAAACATCTGAGAGTGACAGGTATAAGGTGAAGTTGTTTGTGTTTGCAAAATGCACAATGGAGAGAATGTTGGCATACGTCTATGTTATTGTCATTTACTGTGGCTGAAATTTCTTTGAATATTGTGCTTGTGGAAACTGTACATGATCTAAGCATCCAACTAAACAAAATGGCTGCTCCCATGTGCTTGAAAAATCAGTCTGAATTTGGTTAAAATACTGGTATACTATATTTAGCAGTTATTAAAATAAGGAAAACAAATTTTGCCAGACTAAACAATACCAGCTTCTGAAAGAACAATGAATGAATTACAAAATATATAAAAAGTGAAAAAAAAAGTTATTGGCTTTTAATATCTCTGAAGTCCAAGAAGTGAAATGACCAAGCAGAAACAGTTGTTTACAGGTGCATATCTGAACTAAAACCAAGTTGAGTACTCTACAATCCAAATTATACCCATCAATCATACACCAAAAACAAAGTTCTTTAAAACAATACTAAATAGCCAGCATAACCAGTGAGGAACACCTCAGAAATCCTTTTTCTTTAAAAATTTAACCAAGTGCAAGATATTAAACTGTAGAGTGCTACCTAAAACTTTTTAGCATCTAGGTTACAGAGATCATCTTTTGATACAGGGATTGGCACCAAATCCTGTGAATACTTCAGTTACTGCAGGAGTGGAAGGTGTGCTCTCTATATGGATGTAACTGGGGAAGATAAGAGGGCATATGTATATTATGATTGGGTAAATATTATTGAAAAAATATATTTTACTAGAAAAAAAAAATAGTTTCTTATTCAATATGTTACCAGATCATAACACCTTAGGATCATAGGTAAGAGGTGGAGGTAGTTACATCCTCATATGTCTCTGGTCCCCTAAGGTATATGAGACAGCTTCTAGATAACCTGACTGGAGAAAAGATTCCACATTGGAGAGTGGCTTCAAAAGAGAATCTTTCCCTCCTACAAATCCAGCAAAAGTTGTATAGCCACATCTTTATGAAGCTGTCGAATGAACCAGGAAGGTAAACTGTTGTGCCGTGGCTATAGGTCCCAACAGGTCAAGTTGAACCTTTTGGGATGAAGATATCTGTAATGAAAGCTGGAGAAAGCAGACCTGATCTCCATCCCATGGCATGGGTAATGTTTGCAAATGGTTTCGCTCAAATGCAATGCTTGTGGCAACTGCCCTAACTTTGTGAGCCAAAATACATAGCAAATTCATTTTATCTGGGTTTATTTCCAGAATATTTGGAATGAATAACCTATTTTATCCAGGATGAAAGTGTCTGTGCCGATATGTCATCATTTTCCTCTTAGAGGGATAATGAGGCATTATCTCCTTCAATACACCACCTCGTACCTTCTTAAGGACCAATTTTGAGCTCAAATTGGGTCCTATTGATGATGCTGAGATGAAGTGTCCAGCGTAAAAAGGGACTGCACCACAAAAGTCTGATTCCCCAAGAAAAGAAGCCTGTTCTTGGAAATTGAACCAGGGGCCATCATTAGTAATACTAATACATCCTGTTAGAACTGCAAGTAGTTCACGTGAACTGGTGAAGTATGTATTTTGCTGATTCTGCATGCCATCACTTAAAGTACAAGTAGGAAGCAGGCCTTATCTGAGAGAAAAACTGATGAAGCCCTCTAGCGCGATTCAAAGGTATCTTATTCAGCCAGGTTAGCACACATGGCAGATTCCACCTGGGCACAAAGCCAACACTTTTGGACTTGTTTACTTGAAACTGAGAGCAGATTAGATAGGTCTTGTTTCATATCCAATCTTCCATGATGATGGAGTATATCACAGATTATGGAAGTGCTGCCATTTAGTATGACTGGTGCTAACTGTTTCTCATCAAAGAGGGATTTTGCAATTGAAATATTGATGTGTTAATAGTGCAATGTGTTCAAACTCACACTATTGTATGAAAGTTCTCCATTTCCCTTGTACACTTCTAGTGGAAGTCTCACTATGGTGATTCTTTTCACTACTTGATCAAAGAATTGTTTGCTCATGAGTGCTTATTTAATCTGTTCCAGATGTTCAGGTTCAACAACTCTGGATTGGGATGGAACACCTGCCATTGTGGTTGTTTGAGCTGATGAGGAAATATCTCTATTTCCTGGAGTTTCCACCTCATGATTGATGGAGCAATCAGGACAAGGTGACACTCAGATTCTCGAAGTTTCTATATCACATTCGGAAACACTACCCACTGGCATCCTGAAATGATGTAAGGAGATGTGTACCTCTGCCCATGTTCTCAAGTCTGTACAAACTGTCAACTCAAAGGTTAGAAAAAACCAATAAAGCCATGTGAGGTTCTCCCATCTCCTGAGATGGAACCTCATACACATTGTTCCAAAGAGCAAAGTTCTGGCTGCCATTGGAACAAAAGTATCATTGTAATGGCCTCATCATCAGGTGACCTAGGATAATGATGTCCACTGTCACACAAGTAAACAAGCAGGCAAACGATTCTCAAGCTGAGAGATGCTTCCTTGTAAGAACTGAAATCCCTGCTGAAATTATTTCAATGTCCATTGATGCAGAAGACATACTTTGTTCAGGAAGAATTGTTGGGCTGAAAAACATTAGTTGCAAGAATTGAAGCAAGGTTTGAAATCATCAGTACTTAGATACAGTGGCCATACTGGTCCAGTTCTGGGTAGAAACCATGTGATTGTGATATGGAAGCTCATGTTATGGTGCTGGGGAGGGTACAGGACATTGAAGCATACCACCCTCCCTTTAGTCGCAAGAAAAGGCTGTATCAGAGTATGTGATGGCAGCATGAAATCCCAATCAAGAGGTAAAGTTCAGTCTTGATGAAACAAAGCAATTGTTTCCTTCTTTGGATCCTGGATCATACCACTTACTGGTAACTTGGATATTAGCTGCCATGATTTATCACTGCAACTGGGCACAAAGGTACGTTGTGGTACTATATAGCATGTCTGTGTGTATAGATTTGGGGAGGGAATACATTAGATTCACATTGATTCATGAGATCTGTGGCTTTGAACTTGTGTTAGATCTGCAGGACTGTTTCTCCTGAAAAGAACTTATATCAACTGGATAACATGGCACTGCTGGCCAAGGAGCGTGCTGAGTGGCACTATTCACAGATTTAGCCTGTAAGTGCCAGTGCACTGATTGCAGGATGGCATAAGGGATGTTGATCAACATAAGTTGGCCCTTAATTCATAATAGGCAGGATCGTGTCAATATTAACCATGTGTGGTCAGATTTAGTTGGCAGAGTCTGAAGGTGATGGAACATGGCCACTGTATCCTCTATAACCGTGTCAAATTCCTTATGTTGGGGAGTGTTATGGGATATGTTATCTACAAAACCAGTCTCTATCTGCACTTTGCAAGATAGCATCTGAGGTGCTTACTGATGAGGGCTTTGCCATTCCCATGGCTGCTATGTGTCTGATATATTCTCCAAATCAGCCTCTTGACCTGGCAGTGACGACAGTTGAACTCCAGTTGTCAACAGATGCTGGAACTGTGGACCAGGTTGTTGACAGTGGAGGATGAGAACAAAACTCTGATGGCAACAAGCAAAAGACTTCCTTGATTGAAGGCAGAGTCTTCTATTGTCAGTGAGATCTATCTTGTGAGCTTACTTTGTTGTCTCTAGATGAACTGGGCAATTCTTATTCCTCCTGTGCAATCTGAGATGAAACTGGAGAAGATGAATGCCTAATGGGGTGGCCCACCATGATCACAGAATGACCTGACTGGAATATGATCACAAGTGTTCCCATTAAGTGGCAAAGGCATGAGAATGCAGTGAATCCATATCCTGTATGTATTTCGGCACTAAACTTCAAACCAGGTGCATTGAGTTACCTGTGGCTGATCCATGAGAGAGCCCTTGTGGTGTGGCTTGCTTTAATCTTGATTATGCTCCAGTGTAGTTGATAAAGGCTTTCCATCTTAGCTTACAATGTACGACTGACTGTGGTGGCAAGATACTATGACTTCCAACTTTTGCTAAGTACAAGCTCCCTTTGAGTGGCAAAGGATTGAGAACAAAGTGAGGTGACATTTTTTTGGTACTTAGGCACTAAGATGGGCATCATTTGCAGTGATTGTCCTATGCCACTATGCTGGTTAGACTGATCCATGAGAGTGCCTGAATATCGTGGGTGTGGCAAACTGGACAACTTTGTTATTCTGGTGGCTGACAATTCACAATCACCTGTGGTATTAACCTCTTGCAATCTGCACCATATGGCGGAGTCTAGCCATGGCAGAACTGGGCCACTGTAGTTTGGCATGATCTCCAGTTTGTTAAGTTAGAATGGGGTATGGGACATTTGACCCACATAGCCAGTCTGTACATCTGAAGTGTGAGACACTAACTGAGGTGGTTTGTTTTTATCTCAGTCTCACTCAAAGGCAGATGATAAAGGCAAATTGGGTGTTGAGCCCATGCAGTAAATGGCCTACTGGTACTGCCAAGACATGTTTATCATGATTCAGCTGTGAGGAAGGAGTTAGAGCTGTAGCTGACCATGATTGATGAGCAGTGTTGATTGTGATATCCATCGAGAAGCAAGTCATTCACTTCTGCAACATTAGTGTCTATAATGATGACATCTTCATCCTTCAGGGTGTACTTTTGCTACTTCCCCTTTATTACCCCTAGTACTGCAGCCCACTGACTTTTGGCCCGCAATGTATAAGTCTGACAGGTATTCATTGAATGGCAACCAGAGGAAGCTACATATACAGATAAATTGTCACTCCCATGTTTCCAATGTTTATTAAACTTACACTTGGCCTTACCCATGTCTAAATCTGTAAGACAAAATAGAGAGGACAATATAAACAGGTGTAACGCGTCATGCCTTAAAAACACAAAGGGTGTAAGTGCAGGGCTACACATTATGACAATTTACCTGTAAAAGGGTCCCTGTGGCAGCCAATACCAGTAAAGTATTGGAACATCGTTATTAATACTTAAGAAGTGGATGCTAAAATATCAGTTCTAATAAAAGTTACCTATGGGAAAGGGCAATTGACTCCATGTTCAGGAAAAATCAGCAAAGTGTCATTTACAGTAATATGAAGTTCATGTTATAACTGAACTATGCATATAAAACTTCCATATACATTAATATAGAAAACTTGCCTGTATATATCTGACCGTAGCAGAAATTATACAGCAATATTATACAAGTTTTCTGTATCACACAACAGACCTGAACACAATTAAATACAGTAACAGCAATCTGCGGGAACAGGTTAACAACACAAGCAGGTAAATACCAAGGGTGTGTAAGTGTGTAAGAATGGCAAAGTGATGATCCTGAAAAAGCTGTAACTTCATCATTGAAGAAATGATGGAAATATATAGACTGGGTAACCTTCCCTTCGAAGAGAACACTCCTCTACTTTCCAGAATATGTATGTGGACTGCAAGGCTTCTCTCTCTGCATACAGAACATGCATAAGGAAAGTAGTAAAATTATGTAATCATGAGATTTTGCACCAATCCCTGTATCAAGGGGACTTCACTCTAACTGCCACCTTGGTAAGCAGATAGCTTTTCGGCTAAAATTTTCAGCCTGAGAGGGCTGGATTTATGAGGTAGCAGTAGTTCTCCTAAGTTATTATGATCAGGTAAGCTATCTGAAGAAGAAATATAGCTGTCAGGTGGTGAGGCTCCAAATATACCATTTTAATTCTGTCAGAGCAGAATAATTCCTATGTTTCACTAGCCCAGACAACAAAAATCATTGTTGGAGTAATGTAACAAGCCCAAATCTTGTACAGAAATATGGAACACAAATTCAATTTTGTAATAGCTTTCCATGTATCCTCCATTGTTGGGCTAGTTTGTACATTGTGAACTTGCCACCTCTGCTGGACTAGTAGGTACTTATTGGAGTTGTCACTCCCAAAAATGAATCTGCATTTTTTTCTTCAAATTTTCTGGGATATTTTCTGAGTACTATGCAAAAGAAACTTGTGATACTACAATGAGTTGTAATTATCAGTACATTTATCATGCCTCTGGCAATGCATCAAACAGACCATGACTAACACATAGCACAAATGATTATATGGCTTAATTAGATTGCACATATTCATCGTGACTTGCATGTAGTACTGTCATTTCAAATATACACTGATAATTGCTCCAAGGCAAAACATGAACTATGCTTATGGCAGAGAAATATGCAGAAGACATTGGACTCAATGTTTAAAATTAAATAGTTTTGTGTCCCTTAAGTGCATTTCAAAACTGGTTTATGCATTTTATTCAATTTAATTCCACAAAATGCTCAAATACACTCTTATCTTGAGCTCAGTAATCAGTCTTTATTATTGACTTTGCTGTTATTGTAGTTATCATTGAGCATAAATTTAAGTAATATTACTCAACCAAGTTGATAAGTAAAACCTCTCTTATGAGACCACCCGTCTGCCAACAAGGGTACAGTGGACAGCACATTATATACACCTGCGCTGTGTTTCATAGTCATCTAAGTACACACTAGAAGGCATTTTTACTCTGGAGATTACTGACCAGATGGCATCAATTAATCTTTGGCTAAGGTATACAGCTTGAGCTTAAACTTTCTGTGCAGAAATTAATTTCTCATTCCACTTACCTTGACTAAGACCTCTGACCTTTAGTCCCCAGAATCTATATGTTTCTGTATTATCCTAAGTGCAAGACATCCAATGCAAAACATATAATTTTAGTTAGTGACCTTGACCTTTGATCCCAAAGTCAATAGACTTCTTCCATGATATTTCAATGTGCAAGTCAGCCACACACTTTGTTGAAGCAAGATACCATTGGAACCTTTACTATTAAATTAAAAAAATCACCTGTATATGCTAATTATGAGACAAAGATCTCATTGACCCAAGGCATTATGTCTTAACTCCATTAACAACTGATGCACTCAACATACTACAGTAAAAGCTGGGTGAGATCCCTCATTATGACATTATTAACATTGCAAGGTTTTTCACAAAAAATATGAACTATAATGATTGTTGACAATCTTCTGACCACTAATCCTACTATATATTTACTACCAAAAGTCTTAATTTTAGTTGTAACGAGTCCCTGTGATACATCCATGACCACTTCCTTTAGAGAAGGGATGATTAATTGTGATGGGGATTCACATTATGTCGCTACAATGCAGTCAGTGACATGTACTTTAGTCTGGTTTGTGGTCTCTTGCATTTGATGCTGCATATAGTTTAAGTTGAATTCTTCTTTATCTAGGTTCCAAACAATGTGCACTATGCCTAAAGATCTTCGAGTCGAGTTTGAACAGTTACCATGGTTACAAAGGATTGAACAAAGGTTAAATATGTTTATAGCAAGTTTTGTGATATGGTCACTCACAGCAGTGTTCAAACATATTTGAACTAAAAATTGTGGTCAATGGTCACATTCAACAGGTAGCTGCTCACAACAGTATACATGTATTTGTCTAGAAAATCCACCTGTACACAACAATTCTGGTCGTAAATTGACATGTAGTTGTGCACAAAAGGGTTAACTAAAATCAAGTTTCACTGTAATAATAATGTTGTCATACAAGACCAAATAAATGATAGATAAGGCCTAAATGAACAAGAGTCACTCAGTGGGAATCATGCCCAACTGGCTGAAAGAATTTCCAGGAATTCATAATAAGACGTTTGGAAGTGTTCTTTTTAAGTGCTGAGTGATGAAATTACGGCCACACTGGATGCAACATTAGCACCATTTTTGTTTAGGGCTAACTAGGCATCATTAGAAGTCTTTTGGTGAAATCTCTGTGTGACAATCCA